>APFE030086139.1:170118-204561 GCA_000404065.3 Pinus taeda
TTTTGGGATGATTGCATTCAGACAGAGATCAGGGAAGGTCAGCTTGGGGCAGCCAAGCCAGTTGAGCAGGATGAGGATGTAGCACTAGTGGCAGGAGGCAAGAAAGGCAAAGGGAAGAAGCAGCTTCCACAAGCAGTGGTGGGGGCAAAGGCAAAGGTAAAGGTAAACAGGTAAACACACAGAAGGACTATTCCAAGGTGAAGTGTTGGAATTGTCAAAAGATGGGACACTATGCAGTTGTGTGTCCGGAGAAGAAGAAGAAGAAGAAGAAGGGGAAGGATCAGAGTTTGGCAGCTTCAGCAGAGATTGAGGACTTTGCAGGTCGTTTTGACCGAGAGTTCGCGTTCACTACGTGTGAGTCCTCTAGTGCAGGATCACCTGCCATACAGGTTCAGAGGGAGCAGGCTTTTCCCTCGATTAGCGGAGCATTTACAGGTATCTGGTATGTAGACAGTGGGGCTTCACGTCATATGACAGGAGTCCGTGAGTACTTCTCAGAGCTTTCAGAGAGTGGCACTGATGTAGAGGTAGTACTCGGTGATGACAGAGTTGTTAGAGCAGTCGGGGTGGGGACAATGACATTTCAGAGGGAGTCCAAACCTCCCTTGAAAGTGACAGAGGTTCTTTATGTGCCAGGGATGAGGAAGAACCTCATATCTGTCTCAGCTTTGGAGGACAGAGGATATGAGGTACTGTTCAGGGGAAGACAGGTGTTGATGTATCCCAGGGGCGCTCCAGCTGAGTCAGCTAGAGTGATAGGTGTACGCCATGCAAAGGTGTACAGGTTTGCATTCCAACCCCTTTTGGCATTGAGTAGTAGTACCGACAGCAGAGCTAGCAGTTCTGAGCAGTGTGAGATTTGGCACCGCAGGATGGGACATATGTATCATGGAGCCTTGAGGACCTTGCGGGAGATCACTACAGGTATGCCAGATTTCAGTACTGATCACTTTGATACTTGCAGAGGATGTGCTATGGGCAAGTTTGCCAAATCCCTTTTCCCAGCAGTGACAGCAGAGCGACTCGGATACTTGATTTGATACATTCTGATGTGAGCGGTCGGATGTCTCATGTTTCCTTGAGTGGATATGAGTATTATGTTTTATTCATTGATGATCACTCCAGGAGGACCTGGATTTATTTCTTGAAGACCAAGAGTGAGGTCTTCAAGCGGTTTCAGTAGTTCAGAGCTCTTGTGGAGACACAGACAGGTCGGAAGATCAAGTCCCTGAGGTCGGACAATGGAGGAGAGTATACCCTTGGAGAGTTTGTTGACTATTGTGCGGATGCAGGCATTAAGAGGGAGTTCACTGTTCCTTACAACCCCCAGCAGAACGAGGTTGCGGAGAGGAAGAACAGATCCATCATAGGGGCTGCCAAAGCCATGTTACATGATCAGGGGCTGCCATGGTTTTTGTGGGCAGAGACCTGCAACACAGCTGTTTACTTGCAGAATAGGAGTCCACATCGTGCCCTGGGGCACATGACTCCAGAGGAGGCTTTCTCTGGGAAGAAGCCTGATATTGGTCATCTTCATATCTTTGGATGCATTACATACTCCTATTTACCCAAGGAGAAGAGGACCAAACTAGAGCCCACCGCAGAGAAGGGTATCTTTGTGGGCTACAGTGAGACCTCAAAGGTCTTTCGGATTTACATTCCTGCACAGAAGAGAGTTGTTGTCAGACGGGATGTGAAGTTCGAGGAGGACAGGGCCTTTAGGAGATCACGGGAGTTGGAGTATCTGGATCAGCCAGACCCTCAGCAGCAGTTGAGTCAGTCATAGGGATCCAGTGGGCAGGGATCAGGAGGATCAGGAGGATCTGGAACATCTATGAGGATGTCAGGTCCGTCAGTGAGCAGTGGCTCACCGAGCCAGAGGGGTGGTGCTCCGAGCAGGTTACAGAGCAGTTCACTAGGGAGTCCACTGATGGACAGTTCACACGGTACCTCAGCTTCTACAGGTTCAGGTGCAGGTAGGAGGACAACAGACAGACAGTCAGGAGTTCAGGCTACTGATGGTGATGAGGAGGAGTTTAATTCTCCTATGGGAGAAGCATGCTCAGGGAAGAGGAAGCCCAAGTGGCTTCAGGACACCTTGAGAGATGCGACATCTGTTGCTGAGCCGAAAAGGCCGGTCAGAGAGAGTAGACCACCCGAGAGATTTTGTAGCTATATGGCGATGGTTACCAGCATCCTTGACTCTGAGCCTTCTAGCTATGAGGAGGCAGCTAGCCAGCAGGTCTGGAGAGAGGCCATGCAGGAGGAGTATTCTTCTATCATGAAGAATGATGTTTGGGAGGTAGTGTCGAGGCCTGAGGGCAAGTCCGTGGTTACTTCCAGATGGCTTTACAAGGTAAAGCATGCTGCAGATGGCAGCATTGAGAAATTCAAAGCGAGGTTTGTGGCTAGAGGGTTCTCCCAGGTAGAGGGAGTTGATTATGAGGAGACCTTCGCTCCCGTGGCTCGATATACTTCGATTTGCTCCATTATATCGATAGCAGCAGAGATGGGTTGGAAGATCCACCAGATGGATGTGAAGACCGCATTTCTCAATGGCTTCATACAGGAGGAGGTTTACATTGAGCAGCCACAGGGCTTTGAGGTGCATGGGAAGGAGTCCCATGTGTGCAGACTGAAGAAGGCCCTTTATGGCCTGAAGCAAGCTCCCAGAGCTTGGTACTCCAGGATAGATACTTATTTGTAGGGGATGGGTTTCACAAAGAGTGAGGCAGATCCGAACCTTTACTTTATTGTGATAGGTGAGGAGCCTCTCATTCTAGTGTTGTATGTGGATGAATTGGTCATTACAGGTGCAGAGAGACTCATAGAGCACTGCAAGAGAGATCTTGCGATAGAGTTTGAGATGAAGGACATTGGCTTGATGCATTAGTTTTTGGGTTTGGAGGTGTGGCAGGAGGAGGGGCATTTCTTCCTGGGGCAGGGGAAGTATATTGTGGACATCCTTAGCAGATTCCACATGGAGGATTGTAGACCCATGTCGACACCGATGATTACCAACTGGAAGAAGCCTCATGCTTCGGATTCCGAGTTGGTGGATCCCACATTGTACAGGCAGCTGATTGGTTCCTTGATGTATTTGGTCAACACTAGACCAGATATCCGTTTTGCAGTCAACACGATGAGTCAGTTTATGTGTGAGCCTAGGAAAGTTCACTGGGTGGCTGCAAAACACATTTGCGGTACTTGCAGGGGACAGTGGATTGTGGTCTGGACTACAGGCAGGGAGATGGAGTGAGATTGGTAGGATACACTGATTCTGATTGGGCAGGTTGTGCTTCTGATAGGAAGAGCACGTTAGGGTGCTGTTTTGGGTTGGGTTCAGCAGTAGTATCATGGTTCAGCCGGAAGCAGCAGTCAGTAGCACTGAGTTCAGCAGAAGCATAGTATATGGCAGCCAGTCTAGCTAGTTGTGAGGCCATCTGGCTTCGCAAGATGTTGTTTGGCTTATTTGGTCAGCCGTTGAGACCTTCAGTGATTTACTGTGATAATCAGAGTTGCATTAAACTCACGGAGAATCCAGTATTTCATGACAGGTCAAAGCATATCGGGATTAGATATCATTTCATCAGAGACTATGTTCAGAAGGGAGCTGTGACGCTTGAGTATATTTCCACTGATGAGCAGGTAGCAGACATTCTTACCAAAGCCTTACCACGGGGCAAGCATGTTTACTTCAGAGACAAGATGGGTGTGGTGAGGAACACCTTCCTCGTAAGAGGGAGTGTTGAGATTTGGTACCGGAGGACAAGTGGTTCCCTAAGGCTTTGATCTTTGGCCTATGGAAAAGTGTCCAAAAGATTTTAATTTTTCTCCTAAAGTGACTTTATAATTTTTATAAAGTTAAAATCTAATTTAAAAGTGACTTTAAGTGATAAAGTTACTAAAGTCTAATTTTAAAGTGACTTTTATAAAGTCAATGTAAAATTAGAAAGGAAAAGTGACTTTGGAAATAAATGACTAAGTGGGTCTTTATAAAGTGGGGTGAATTAAAAAATAGAAAGTGAGATTTAAATGAGCATTTAATCTCAGCCCTTGATCTAAATCTATTTCAGCCATTGGATTTAGAGATCACCCAAAAGTCACTTGGATCACCCAAAGTCACTTGGAGTTATATTAAAGGAGGAAAAGATCATTCATTCTTTCATGAGCAGATTGGGAGAAGGAGAGCAAGAGAGCAAGGGAGATTTCTGGACAAGAAGGAGAAAGAAGCAGCAGTTTGGCACACATACCAGGCAGCTCTTCAGCAAAGTCAGAACAGCAGAAAGACAAGCAGAACAGCAGCAAGAACAAGCAGAAAAAAAGCTGATTTTTTTTGCTGAAAACTGAGAAGTTTCAGGTGGTCCGTTGGACTGAAAACGGATAAGTTTGCTTGCTGAAAATAAAAATTATTTTGCTGTAATTTTTGCTGAAATTTTCTTCCTGTAAAAAGAAATTTTTCAGAAATAAAGAAGAGCTCTCAAACTGGTTTTCCCCAAGAGTTGTAGGGTGTTTTTCCAGGGTCACGTTGACCAAAAATATCAGTGTTTTAATGTGTTTTAATGGCTGTTTATTACTGCTGATTTTTTATTTCTGCAATTTCCAGCATTCTGTAAAATTTCCAGAATTTGTGTTTTCAGCAAATTTATTTTTTCCAGCTTGTTGAATGTATGGTTATGGGAAAGGGCATTTAACTACATGGGAGAAATAAGGAGAAACTGAAAACCGGGGTGGGAAAACAGAAATTTTAACATATAAAAAGGAAGCAAAGGTCATCATTGACTGGGATAATCATGGTCAATAGGGAAACATCTGCCGGGTGAGGATACGAAAGATCCTCAAGTCTCTCTGATGGAATCCTCATCAAAGGATTCACCAATTTAGAAAGGAAGCAAATGTTTTCATTAGGAATTCCAACTCGTGGGATTCAAGGGGTGATGATATGATGACATAACAGGAAAGCAGGTATGAAGGATAAAGTCCTTTTGAATGAAGCTGCTACAAGAAGTCTGAATGACCGAAAGGAAAGATGTGGTATGTATGCTTACATAGGATATTGTTAAAGTCATGTCATATGGTTGTAGATAATATGGATCGCTATTTCCATCTTGGGAAATATGATCAAGAGAAGAAGGGATCTCCTCCTCCGAAAGATTGCAGAAAAGCATAAGTCACACTAGATGAAATTAACATAATATGTTCTCATATGAATCATGAGAAAGTTGAATACAATTAAGGAACACTGATTGGAAGCTCGTGGGAATAAAGTGTGAAAAGATAGGAGGAGATCATGATAATATGCAACAAAGGTAGAAGGCATTCAACATCTGAAGTCCAAGAAGATTTGACTAGAAGATCTCTCGGAAAGATGTGAAGACTTTGATGGAAGTCAAAAAAGGAAAGAGACCCTTGACAATGGATATCAGTGGGAGATGTGTCAATCTGCATACATGATGCTGATACCTATAGGGAGATGTCAGGGTGAAAGATCATCACA
Source organism: Pinus taeda (assembly GCA_000404065.3). Taxonomy (NCBI): domain Eukaryota; kingdom Viridiplantae; phylum Streptophyta; class Pinopsida; order Pinales; family Pinaceae; genus Pinus; species Pinus taeda. Next base: position 175,616 of record APFE030086139.1, read on the forward strand.
AAGGTAATTTTGATTTAAAGTGTTCATTTATTATTTTTGAACTAATATTGATTCAAAATGGATTTTGGATAGACTCCCAAGTCTAAGTGGTCCTCACAGAGGAAAAATGAAAGTCCAAGGAAGTTCCTGGAAATAGCCCCATTGCAGAGATTTTGTTCTCTTGAATCTACTACAACTTGAATGGGCTAAAATGGACTTAGGATGCAGAAGTTATCGCATGTAGAAAATGCCCAGTTTCTTTGAAAAAAGAGGCAAAAACCCTAAAAATGGCAAAAAAAACCCTTAAAAAGGGAAATTGCATCGGAAAAAGGCAAAGGGACAAACTTAAGCGGAAGCGGAACAAACTCCGATCTGCCGATCCGATCGATTGGATTGGAGACCAATAGAGATGCGATATCGAGACCCGGATCTGCCGATCGCCGATGATCGGATCGGCAAATTGGCATCGACGATGCTGTATTCACAGAACCCCGGGCTGAGCAACATTGCGATCACCGATATCGACGACCTTCGATGCCGATAAAAAGACCGGACCCGATAAGAATTCAAAACCCGATTATATAATATTTCAAGTCCGGTAAAAGGACCTTTTCAATGTAAATTGCGATTTTCGTTTATTAAACAAAACATGAAGAGAAGTGCCAATGCGATGAAAACCGGACCGGAAGGGGTTTGTGAATGAAAATGTACAATATTTCAAGTCCGTCTAAACCCCTTTTTACGGGATTTTCCAATGTTTAATGTATTTCAAATATAAAAGGGAAAATCACGATACAAGTGGAATTACTGGCAGGCCAAAGGTGGAAAGTGGTTTGGGCAGGGCTCTGCCCGATCCTGTATGCTGGCTGCCACATGTCCCGGCTAAGGAGAGAGGAAACCACAAAAGAGTTGCTCGAAGTGAATCTCAGCCGTTGGATCAAGACCCCTCAGATCAACGGTGGAGATGCGATAGGCGACATAAAGGTAGACCTGATGGAAGTATAAGGCGAATTTATGAATATTTGAAGTTCGATGAACAATGTTTTGGCAGATTTTCCTGTGTTTTGCAGTGTTTCTCTGTGTAAACAGGGAACAACTGTTTCTGGAGATTTCAAGCGTCGATGGTTCATTCCGTTACGAAACAGGTGGCCACCAAACCCACCAGGTGGAGATTTTGAAGAAATTTAGGATGTTGGATTGTAAACCCATGTCTACTCCTATGATTACCAATTGGAGGAAGATAGACGCGTCAAAGTAGGAGGTAGTGAACCCCACCTTGTATAGACAACTCATTGGTTCTCTTATGTTTCTGGTCAACACTAGGCCAAACATTTGCTTTAATGTCAACACTCTCAATTAGTTCATGGTTGAACTTAAAAGGTTACATTGAACAACAATGAAGCATGTGCTGTGATATCTACAGTTACAATTGAGTATGGCTTGAGGTTTGCTTGAGGTGATGGTGTCAGGTTGATGGGGTATACAGATGCAGACTGGGCAGGTAGTGTGGTGGATCAGAAAAGCACTCAAGGTGTTGCTTCAATATTGGATCAGGGGTTGTCTCTTGGTACAACAAGAAGCATAAGTTTGTGGCACTTAGTTATGCAGAGGTAGAATACATGGCAACACATGGCTACATTTGAAGCTATATGGATTCAGAAGCTGCTAGTGGCACTATTTGGTTAGAAGTTGGAGTCAACTAGTATTTACTGTGATAATCAAAGTTGCATCAAGCTCTCTAAAAATCTAGTGTTTCATGATAGGTTGAAACACATTGACATCAGATACCAGTTCATTAGGGATTGTGTACAACGTGGATCAGTTCGGCTACAATATGTTTCCACAGATCAACAAGTTGTAGATATTTTGAAAAAACCCTTGGGTAAAGCAAAGTTTATTTTCTTCAGGGATAAGTTGGGAGTAGTGGAGAACACCTTCCTCGCTAAGAGGGAGTGTTAGTTTTTGTAGCTCGGATAGGTGTTCTAGTCTCAGATGGTGTCTATGATGCTAGGAGCATAGATGGATTAATTATCTCCAATACCCAAAAAAAGTTTCTAAAGTGAAATGTCGTAATTGGATTTAATTAACCAGTTTTAATTATTTTCCTAACTTAGGTAAATGGGTTAATTAATTAGGATTAATCGATTTTTGTCTAGACTTCTAGAAAAGAGATTTTTAGAAGTCGATATGATGTTAGCCAACGGTTGGAGTTAGATCATGGCTGTTGATTCGTCAGTGAGAGATTATAAGAGGAGATCGATGGGGCCTTTGGAGAACATTCGAACAAGCAAATTTGTAGTGATAACAAGGGCATAATGATAGCGTGTGAGACACTAGCAGTGGGGTTTTAACAGGAGAAATTGAGGAAAGAATTATTTTGCAGAAGGAAGGCTGAAACAAGGAGTTCGAGTAGCCAATTTATCCAGTGTGAGTTGCTAGAGGTTCGTTTTAGTTACTAATTGCAGGAACAATTCCTCGAAGGCAGTGCGGGTTGGTTTTGCTGGAGGCAACATTTAATCATGAGATTGATTTTCAGAGACAGTGCGAGTTTCTGGAGGCCAATTTGTATTTTTCAGATAGACAATGCAAGTTGCAGGAGGAAGTGTGAATTGCCTAGGAGAGGCTGATTTTGTTTGCAGAGGGAAACTCTTGATTTCACAATTTGATTTGGTCAGTGGAAGTGGAGAACATAATAACTGGAGCTTTGTCAATGTATGGCAAGTAGTTTATGTAATTCTTGATTTGATGAAGAAATAAAATAAACGCTGATTTGCAGAATTGGTTTTCCCCACGCTGGGGGTTTTCTAGGGGGATAATTTGTCCAAAAATATCAGTGTCAAATTTTTATGTGTGCACTACTTTCTTAGTTCTTATGATTATTTATTTGTGAAATTGCAGTCATGTTTTAATTCATTATTTGCGTTAAGTAATTTACAAAAGACAAATAATCTGCAAAGATAGAAGATTAATAACCAGTAGCTGCAATAGAATTTTCACAAAGGGTTTAGCTTAGGGAGGGCATTGTTTACGTTGGCTACTTTGCAATGTGCAATGAATAGTTCAATGGAAGGCATTGTGTCTCGGAAGCAATTGAATTGCAAGTATATGGAACTTAGGAAGTGAGTAATAGGAATGATGTTTCCCTTTAAAATTAAAAATCACTCACAAACTACCATGCAAAATAGGCGTTTGGAAAATACTCCTCATTGGTCATTTTTGAGCATTTAGAGCTTTTGGCATTGTGGCAAAGATAGTTAATTCAGAGTGAGCTTGGAATTGATTTGTGTGGGGCACTGTTTGTGGGTTGATTTCACTAGATAACTGATGTTGGTGTTATGCTGTTTGATTTTTTTTGCACTCTAGAGGCCATTTAGAGCTTCATTATTTATGTATTTAGTTTCTGATATGGATAACACTTGGTGCCTTGTTCTTATATTCATCATTACATGCCTATATACATGAGTAAGCTTTGCATATTTGGTGTCTAATGGTTTGGATTTATATCGATGTGCATGAATATATATATTTTTATCAAAATATGAGTATTTTATGCATTTTTAATTCAACCAATTATTTTCCATTTTTTTCTCAGTCTGTTTCAAGATTTTGGCTTATCCAATTTTTGTTCTAACTTCTAATAGCATTGGTCTATAGTTATTATGTACAAGATGCAATGATCTTATCATTCATTCGGGGGCGGGGTTTGACAAAGAATGGTGCCCATGGAGCATGTTTCAAAATAATAACTCTTCCATCAACGTCTTCGGGATGATGATATAAATTATTCCCACTTTGTCATGACTGCTGATAAGGTTGTTTAAGATATGCAACTCCCACAAACAGTGGTTGTAATTTTGACTGTATATATTATTTAGTAAAGGTTTGAGAGGGTTTGTATTCTAGTTCTAAAAGAATGTGACATCTTGTAGTGTGGAAGTCACAAATTACCTAAAGTCATGAAACTTTTGGAAGAATGTTTTAGGTTCTCACTTAGTGTTTAATGGGTGAACAAGCTATTTTAAAATATTTGCCAATGTTATCAGAAGAATTTCCAATCTGTTTCCCTCAGGCAGCTCCCCTAGAGACATACTCGGGTGTGATTTTTTGCTTCTTGGACCTGTTTCTCTATCTCATCAAGTGCGTTCATGTGCTCGTAAATCTTCATGAATTCGGTGGTATATCTTTCTCGCTGCCCAATTCTCTCAAGATCAATTGTGCTAGATGATGCTGCATGATACTTCAAGCTATAGTTGGTATAGTTTCACCATGTGGATTCCCTTACTTAGAAGTGATGCTTGAGTTTTGACTTGCTTGTGTACTTGGCATTAGATGGATACTTTATCACATAATTGAGGAAAGATTTTACCTTGTTACCATATCAAACCATGTCAGCACATGTTTGCCTCGAGATAAGTGTCTTAACCTAGGCCATTAGGTGCAACTAGGAATTCAAGGTAGGTAGCATAGTCATATCATCTTCATACTTAACATTTTCTGTTAATTTCCCATTATTTTGTCCATAAAATAAACACCCCCAATTTAAAGGAAACTCATCAAATGTCATAAAAAAGGTCAAAAAATGAAGAAAAAAGAAGAGAAGAAAAATGCAAACCTTCGATAAATCAGGCCAAAAATAGGGTTGAAGAGGTCACGAGCAATCAAAAAACAACTTCACTATGGTCTCCCCCCCTCAAAGTCCTAAGAGCAAAATGCATATCTAAAGAAAAAAGGACTAGAAAAAAAATAGTAACTAAAAGAAAAGAAAGGGGAAGTGTGTGTAGATCAAAGTAGTAAAGACTCCCTCTAAAAAAAGTTTTCACCAAAGAATGAAGACTCCTAGCCACAATTTAATCAACTAGTTGGACTAGATAAAAAGAAAAGAAAAGAAAATGCCTAGCCACAGTCTAATTTCCTACTTGAGTACGATAAAGGCCCATTCCATCATCTAATGACTTTGAGAGTTTTCCTATAGTTTTTCCTCTTTATTTCCATTCCGTAAATTTACATAATTTATCTACTCTAACCAAGCTGACTTAGGAAATGCCTTATGTTCTAGTCTATAGACACTTAAAAGGTGCAATGTTGTCCCCCATGGTTTATTTTGTGTATATTGGTAACATTGGCTTAAGTTATTTGTGCAAAATCATTTTATCTATTCTAGTACTTAATGATTGGTCAAGGCTTGATGTATCATCATAGGTTTGGGTCTATGCATTGGAAGTCATGTCAACTGATATGGATGATTACGTAGTGTGTCATCATTTCTAAAGAGTCTACATTAGCATTCATGTTCATACAATAGTATTTGAAGAATTATTTCTCAATGTATAAAGCTTTTGCTACCACAAATATGAGGGGTATCCCCTTTTCTTTATATCCATGTTCACACTTGAAAGAATATTTGATGTAAAATTGAACTAGTTGGTCATATGAACACAATCGGTGTCAATTATTGAGTTTTTTAAAAGTCTTGAAAAAGTGCTTTCACTCCTTTATCATGATATAATATTTTAATAGATCTTCTAAAAAGGGCACAACTTCCTTTGTTCACTTGTTATTTATTCATTATTGACTTATATACTTTTCATACATGGACAAAGGTTAGCTAGAAATCAGTTGGAATACTGCTTGTATTGAGCCTCTTGTTTTCAAGAGCCCCATGGAATTGTAATTGATGGTTTAGAGGCTTCCTTTTATAAAATGAAGACATCACTACATTAGAGAGAATAAAGAAGTTTCCTATAAAAAAAGAAGGAAAGACATTATATATATAAAGAAAAATTGAATCGTAGAACATGCATATATCTCTTCCTAATTTACATTGCACACGATAAAATCAAATCCATCAATGAATCCCTTGTGTGGTATTGAGAATTTAAATCAAATTGATATCGATTCACATTAGAAACCTGGTAATATATTCAAATTTGTTTTTTGGGTAATCCGCCTTTTAGATTCGCAATAAGAAAGTTGTGAAACTTAGAGTCAGATACACCATTGAAATTTGCCTTCATGCCTCAAGTTGCATTCTAGTTGTCTCTCTGAAACATTCTTGCCATGAAAATACCATGGTCTGTAGCTTTGGGTTTTGTCTCAGAGCTTTTGGGTCATACAGATTTCACTTTTTGCCTTCTACGAGTTACCTCGTGTGAAGATGGACAGGATCGAGTGCATTACGATTTTCCTAGGGATGTTTTCTTATGCATTGCCTCTCATTAGTTGAAGATTTATGGCATATATTTGATTGGTGTGTATAAACGAAACTAAAGCTTGTAGTGTGAGGGCAAATAAGAAAGGGATCAAATCAACTCTGTGGTAGTCATTGGCTTTGATTAATAGGCACACGAGATCATATACAAAATTGTCATAAGATTTCAACAATTATGAATTTGCAGCATAGTCAAACTTTATAAACAATTTGGATTTAGATATTTCATGGTAAATTCATTAGTTTGGTATTTCTCTCTTATAACTTAACGAATAATAAAACTGGAACTCCTTTGATTTTTAAAACTAAGTACAAGTACCTAATCAAGTATTAAGAGTACACTTCTTAGCGACAACACCATATTGGTTTGATGCATTGTTTGGATATATCACGTGGGATAATGTATGGATGATACTTTGGGCAACAACAAGGGATGCGATGGCAGCGAGTTAGTGTATGGCCGTGGAGGAGGGAGTTGTGAAGATGATGAAGGACGCAGCAGGTTGAGGAAGACGCAAGAGGGTTTTTGTATGCAGGTTAATGGAGTGAGAACAAAAAAAAATCGAAGGAGCTTGCAGCGAGCAAAGAGGGTTGGAAGGAGGATGTGTGAAGGATTCGAAGGTGAAGAGAAAGGCAACACGCAGGAAAGGGAAAGCTATAGGGAAGCATATGGAGGCAAAGGGATAGACGCTGTAAAGGAGGAGATCCGTGAAAGAGGGAGGAGCAGCTCACGCAAATGGAGAAGGAGGATTCATGCAGCAAGGAGATGAGGATGCAGGGATGAAGAGAGGGAAAACAAAAAAAAACGCAGGCAGCAAAAATTTCGAAAATTTTCCAGAGAGGAAAACAAAAAAAATGCAGCAGAAAATGGGAAAAATGCAACATAGAGGAGTTGCGGTTTTTGAAGAGCTTTAGGGAAGCAGACGTTAGCCCAAAAACTTGAAAAAAATTCCCAAAAATTTATTTTATTGAAATGATACGCCTCTGCTTCAGATTTGTCCTTGAAAAACTTATAAAAATTCTCAGATCTAAATTTTGAAACCCTCAAACTGGAAAAAATTTGGAATAATGCCCTTGCAAAATGATATCGAGGGCAGATCTTACCCTCCAACTCTTAGATCTGGCTTCAAATAAAAATTTTCCTTTAGATCTGCACCTGCAAAAATGGAAACAAAACACCCAAAACCCAAATATACAAAAATAAATAAAACCCCAGAAACCCAAGTCAGAAAACCTAAACAAAATTATAGATCTATGTACAAAGATGGTAGATCTATCAGATCTGAGGAGTATGAATCCAACTCCGCTTCCAAATCTGATAATCCAAGGCTCTCAATAGCCATATCTATCAATTTTCCACAAAATATTTAAAAATTAAGTGTTTGAAAATTTTGGAGGTACTAGCCCAAAAACACCTTGTAGGAAAAATAATTTAATCTTAAGATAAGTCCCGGGGCTTATGTCAAGTAGGCTCTTCAGAAAATATACGCTGAGAGTTGGCTGGTCCAACCCAGAACTATCCCCAAACGCTTAACGAAAACTTGAAAGATCTCTTGCAAACACTAGGTCAACCATCAAACCAAGTAAAGAAATAGAACAACAATGAAATTTTGAAGAAATAGAGATACCTGCTACTTTGATCAAAATTAAGAATGTTACCCTAAATCCAACAAATTGAATAAGGTACATGTATTCAGATTATTCTAAAAGAGCTATTGATTGATAGTTTTCACATAACATTAAGCAGAAATTAAAACATTGTTACCATAAATTTGTGAAGAGGAACACCACAACACGTTGAAACCCCAAAGACTTTTGCATTAATTCAAAAAGTATACAAGAGAGCTTGAGAGCTTAGTGCACAATTCAGAGATCGGATTAAAAGACAAACTGACACTAACCTCTAATTTATAGGTAAAATCTCCAACAACTAGTTGGCTTGATTCCTGTCAAATTAATCTCGATCGTTCATAAAGATTTAACTAATCTTTAATTATCATCGTCGAAATTATTTAATTTTGAGGAAAAATCGAATTTATCATTTAATTGATTTTTGATTAACTCAAAATTAAGTAGTTTGAGTTAAATTCATCAAAAAATTGACTTTGACTTAACCACCAAGGCCCAAGGGTCCAAAATTTCTTGATTTCCTCAATATTCTCTTGGTTGGGGACCTCCAAAAATCAACTTCTTTAAAACCCACGAATTTCGCCATTGGAGAAATTAATTTTACCTAGGACACAAAATTAATTAAATTTCTAGCTTAGGATTAATTTTATTTTTGCCAGAAAATTTAGTTAATTTATTGATGAGGGTATTAATAATTTTTCCAACCCTCTAATATTTAGCCATGGTGTTTAACTATGAGGGACTATGCACTAAATATTTTTTAACATGAAGTTTTTACATTTTAATACATGAAGGGGGAAAACCCGTTCGTTATAGACCCTCAAAAAATATCCATTTTTGCGACACAAAATACAATCCAGTAGACCAAGTGACTTGCTCTGAAACCGGATTTGCTCTTAGAGGGCCATGTGTTCGAATCTGTCGAATCCTATATGATTCGACCTAAATCATGTCCGGATTTCGTGACACGTCTTGTCCAATTGGGACACGATCGAATCCGTATCGTGTCGCGAATGGACACGTTGTGTCCCGAAATTCGGACACGAATCCAGAATTCTAGGACCTGCGGGGCCAATAAAGGGCGGAAATGACTCTTTTTTTCATCATTTGCTGTCATTTCTTTTGCAATAGTTGAGCTGTGGGTTTGCTGTGAGGAGTTTGGAGCAAGGAGCCAAGGGTTTGGAGCGTTTTCAAGGAGATTCAAGCAACAAGTAAGTGCATTTCCTCTCTATTTTTTTGCATCTGCATTACAATAGTTTGTATATGCATTTCTTTTACAAATTCGTGCATGTTTTGTTTATTTTTTTACAATATTCATGGCTTAATTAATGGCAGCAGGTAGGGGGCAAAGGAAGGGGAAGAATGTTCCCATTAGAGATGCCCCTCCTCCCTTAATTTCATCAAAGTCTGTTGCAAGTAATGTTGAAGGAAGACTTCTTTCTAAAGGTAACATTGAGAAATATCCCTTGTAGAAATATGTCACAAGAGAGGATGGGCCAAGCAGCAAGGTGAAGGGAGGAGGCAATGTGAATTGGAGATGCAACTTTTGCCACAATACTTTCACAAGCGCATATTTTCGTGTGAAAGGCCATTTGTTGGTTTTACCAGGTTGTGGAGTTGGAGCTTGTACACAAGTTTCTTTACAAAAGAAGAAAGAAATGGAAAAAGAGTTCATTGTTGGTATGGCAAATGTGGCTGCAAAATAAAATAAAACCAAGAATGATGACCCCCTTCCATTTTTGAGGAAAGCCAACAACAAATTTCCATTTGAGAGTTCTAGTGGGAGACAAGCAGTAAAAAGAAAGACAATTTCACTTGGTCCAATAGACAAGATTTTTCAAAAAAAGAAACGGGAAGAGCTTGATCTCACCATTGCTCTTTTTTTTTTTCTATCAAAACTTCATATCCTTTAATGTCGCACACTCACGTCTATTTATTGAGATGTTCCGAGTTCTAACTCATGGGGCTCCATCATGGTATGTGCCTCTTGGTTCAGAGAAGCTTAGAACCACTTTGTTGACGAAAGCAAAAAAAAAGGTGCAAAAAATGCTTGAGCCTATTAAAGCATCATGGCCAACATCTGGGGTTCGCATCGTTTCTGATGGGTGGACAGATCCAACACGACACCCACTCATCAACTTCATGGTGTCTTCCTTGAATGGTCCAGTTTTCTTGAAAGCAGTGGATACACTTGGAGAATACAAGGATGCACAATATATGGGTGAATTGTTTATTAAAGTTATTGAAGATGGAGGTGTCAATTCTTGTGTGCAAATCATTACAGATAATGCACCTATTTGCAAGGCTACTGGCATGATTGTGGAAGCTAAATATCCACAAGTGTTTTGGACACCTTGCATTGTCCATTCATTGAACTTAGCACTGAAATCCATTGCTTCTGATGTGCTTTGGATTGGTAACATTATTGAGGATGCACAACATATTCGTAACTTTGTACAAAATCATACAAATGCCTTCACTATCTACAAGGAGCAACAATCTATCATTTTTGAAGATTGTGGATACACGGTTTGCCTCTTCATTCATCATGTTGAAGAGGTTGAGGGAGGTCAAGACTGCTCTTGGGGCCATGGTTATTTTAAAGTTTTGGTCTTTTTGGAGAAAGACAGATCAAGTAGCCTCTAAAAGAGTGAAGGACACAATGCTAGATGATGCTTGGTGGGAGAGGGTAGATCTAATTATTGAAATCATGGACCCTATCATTTATTTGCTTCGATTTGTAGATACTGACAAACCCATCCTAGGAGAGGTTTATGAGGGATGGGATTCCATGATTGAGTCTGTGAGGAGTATTATTCTACAGAGTGAGTGCCCCGAGTATGAGACATCACTAGAGGCCTTTTGTGGTACTATACAGGATATTCTTGTTAGCAGATGGGACAAGAATTGCACACCTTTACATTGTTTGGCTCACTCATTGAACCCAAAATACTACAACCATGAGTGGCTGAAAGGTGGACCTCCCCATAGATTCCCTCCTCACATGGATGGTGAAATCTCACAGGGGAGGAAAGATGCATTCAGGCGAGTTTTTCAGGACAGAGCATTGCTTGATGAGGTGGAGGATGCCTTTGCAGAGTTTTCCATTGGTACTGGTCGATTTGCAGGATATGATGTGATTAGAGATAGGGGGGCTAAGAAGCCCTATTCTTGGTGGGCAAATCATGGGGCAACAAGCCCTCGTCTACAACAGTTAGTCATGAGGATCCTCTCTCAAGTGACTTCATCATCTTGTTGCGAGAGGAATTGGAGCACATATGGGAATTTGTATAGTGTTAAGAAGAGCAGTCTTGAGCAGTCCAGGGCAGAGACAATGGTGTATGTGCACACCAACCTTCGTCTTATTTACAGGCAGAGGGAAGAGTGGTTGAAGGGAAAGACAAAGATGTGGGATGTCTTTCCTGATGATATGGGTCTGGACAACAGTGTTGAGTTGGCATTGGCCAACATGGATCTCAATGATCTAGTGCTAGAGCCTGTTAGATTTGATGATGGTGATACTATAGAGGGGTCATCCTCCACACCAGCAGATGCAAAGACAACTTTGGATACGGGAGAGGAGGAGAATGCAGAGGAGAGCAGTGGTGACCATAATGATGAGGAAAATGACGTTGATTTTGATGATGACTCATGAGTCATGGGATACCCACTGCCTTGAGGCTTGTATACTTGTAGTTGTTTTGTATTTTTTATTTCTATTTGCCATTGGCATTGCACTACCTATGTAACACATTTTGATTTTTATGACTTTGTGAGAAAACTACAGCTGTCAGTGTTTTTATCTTACTATCTTGTCTTTCTGCTATTGGATCATTGATGAATTGAATATTTATTATGATTTATCATTTATGAATTTGGAATTTACGATTCATTGATTTATCATTTATGTGACATGTATTTGAATTTTGTATGTACTATGCATGTTATAATGTTACTAACTTATTTTGTAAACAATAAAACTTACATTTAAATGAAGATCTATGTTTGAAATCAATGAATTTGTATCATTAATGAGAATTTGTGTAAGAAATATCTGATTTTTAATATATATATATATTTTAATAAAATAATATATAATGTACCCGAACGTGTCCTGTTCCAAGGGGTCAACGTGTTCGAATTCGACACTCGAATCCCTGTATCCGACGAACCTCGAATCCACGTGTCAGGTTACTTAGGTGACTTGGAATAAAATAATCTAACCAATTAGCTAGGATTATTCCCAAATCACTTTTACATAGACTCTATTTAAGAACACTAGGACTCGCCTAAAATTTTAGCGACAAAATCCACCCTAGCTTTGGGGTGAGGTCGGAGGGAAAAACTCTGCCGATCATTTGTATCTAGAGACACAGATGAATCAGTGAGACAAAAAACCTCCTAGAATGGAGATCGTCACCAAAACCATAGGTTTACCTAAGCTGTTACATACAGATGTAGTCATACTGAGATTATTTACATTTTACATATGTAAAGTGGGTTGACATCTTTATAAAATTGTCGAACGATGATAAAATCTGAAAGGCAGAACACTCGAACATGATAGATCCCTTTTGCGAAAAAAGGGGTGTACTGCTATGGGGTAGTTGACATAGAGTGGTCAACAGGCTCTTCGGATTGTCTGGGCCCTGCTTCGTTTCCCTTTAGTTTGCTTTTGTCTTCGGGGTTTTCAAACTTTGTAGGGTTTTGTGTGGTCCCCGAGGGTCATTTTTTGTTACTTTGTAATTTTATTTGCTCGGGGCATTGGGTTAATTTTGAGCCTGGTGCTCTATTATATTCAATGTTGTGTGGCGTTTTTGTCTATTGCGTTCAACATATACAAAATGTAATTTTAGCTCTTCTTTGGGATGAATAAAATTATGCCATTTTTTCTCTGAAAAAAATCATTTCTTTAGCTCTTTCCATTATAATTAAATGTAACTGCAATACAATTGAATAATGTTGCATTCCCTCTAGGAACACATCTTTTCACATGCATCCTTGTTGAATATATGACTAATTTTGGGGTACAATTCGGATGAAAAGTGCAAACAATTGATTTTCTTGAATAATCTCGTCTCATTTGAATAACATTTCTTGATAAATCATAATTCATTATTGGTATATGAACAAATATGGTGTAAAAAAATGTCATTTCTTTAGTTCTTTCCATTATAATTACATGTATTTGCATCACAATTGAATAATGTTGCATTCCTTCTAAGAACACATCTTTTCACATGCACCCTTGTGAATATGTGACTAATTATGGGGTACAATTTGGATGAAAAGTTCAAACAGTTGATTTTCTTGAGTAATCTCCTCTCATTTGAATGGCATTTCTTGATAATTCATAATGCATTATTGGTATATGAATGAATTCAGTGTATAATTTCACGTGGTGGTTCCTAAATTGGCACGGTTTAATTTATGGTGATATACATCTGGGATCTTGCAATTGAATAAAGCCAGTGAATTCACATGATTTACTAATGTATATATGAACTGGTGTTTTGGTTGTTATTGACCTTTGTATTAAGGTTTCAATTTCTCTATTGAACAAGCATTAAACTCTTGCAATCTTTAGTCAACAATGGAATGAATGGTGATGCAATGACATAACACTTTCCTATGTAAATGATATCTATTTTCAGTTGAATAAACAGGATAATGCTTAATGTGGTCACACATACTTCTGGGCAAGAAATTTCCCTAGAGATTTGTGCTAGAGACGTGTTCTGATGTCTTTAAATAACAACAGGGTTTGTCTTTAACTATTTAAAACTGCGATTTGGGAGGCATACACATAGGGATGCTTGAGACTTCAAGAGGTTGTTTATTGAGCTTAAGGCTCACCTTGTTGAATGTCCAGGTAATCCTTGGTGGCACCTATTGTAGCATTTTTTGGTTTTGATAAGATAGAATATTGAAAAAATGTTAAGTTAGGATATGTACATAACAATAGTGAATAAAATGTTTTTAAATAAAATATCTTGATGATGATGTCCATATCAAAGAAAGTGTTAGGTTAGATGTCTTAAAAAATGAAGACAAAAAACAAAATGTTAGGTTAGAAAGAAAAGAAAACAAATAAACTCTGAAAGTGAGCAAGTCTAAATGCCACTACTATTTTTTTGCAAAAAATTGGTTGTGTGCAGCTTGTCTTAAATGCCACAACCCATGACAGTCAAATAGTTTAATCTTGACTGCTTCATGCTGTAAATTTGATGTTATAGTTAGAGAATAAAGATCTGGGCAAACTGTTTAATCTTGGCAGATTAGTAGTTAGGTAGAGAATAATAAGGTGCTCATTAGTTTAATCTGAGCCCTTGGATGTTATAAGGTTAGAATTAGATAGTTTGTTTTGTAAAATAAAAAGAAAGGAAAAGGGTTTGCTAGCTTAAATGTACCCATTAAGTGAAGAAAAAATGATAGGATAAGCAAAGGGTAAGTGGAAGAAAGGTTGCAGAAGTTTGATGATTGATTGGACAAATGCACATTTATCATGTTTTACCATATGTTTCTATGTCCATGATGTAATTACACAAAGCAAATAAAGGTCTACAAGATCTAGTGTATATAATATTGCCAAAATATCGCGATATTTTCGGGGAGACGAAATATCACCGAGAAAATATCGCGATATTTCTGAAATATCGGTGATATCTCGGGGAAATATCGCGCTACGACCTAAAATATTGCTGGGAGACAGCGAAAATTGCCGTCGCAGCTACAAAAGTCCAATTTTGTTTTTTCTTTCAATCATTTTCATTTCTGATTGCTGGAGAAGGAACGAAAGAGCTATGTGCTTGTTGCCAAGGAGGGTTTGAGTGTTGAATAGCTATTATCGCCACCAACAACGAAGATTTTGTTGATCTAAGCTTGAAGAACAGTGAGACAATTTCATTTCTTCCATTAACAGGTATGTTCAAATAAACCCCTATGTTAATGAATTTTTTGTTAGTTTTAGGATTATTCTTGCTTGCCTATTTGCCTATAATCATTTTGCTTGTTTTTTTTTCCATTTGTTATGATTTTCATGCCCATGAGCAAATGCAAGGGTTTTTCCATATTTGGAGTGCAAACACCATTTTTTTTTTAAACTTTCAAATACACCCTCTTATAGTCATTTATGGTTTTTCATTGAATTCACATTGCAAATAATGTAGCAAAAAAATTATTTTGTAAAATGATGTGGTTATCACTTATTAATTCTATTTTTTTTTTTTGGTGCCCTAGGTTTGAGTTAGCTCACTACAAAATTCAAATATGCCAAAAGCCTTGGACCCATTTTAGGAGTATGGGAACCCCGATGGTGGGACAAATCGTGCATATCTTACATGCAAATTGTGTGGGACCAGGATGGCAGGAGGGGTTACATGACTGAAATACCATCTAGCTAGGCTCACTGGACATGATGTTGGGATTTGTACAATTTCTAGTCCGGAGCCTATAGAAAAAGCTCTTGAGGCAACTGATGAAAAAGACAGAAAGAAGAGACAGAAAGAAACAAGGCTGAACGTGTAGGTAGATCTTTCGGGATATCTTCTCCTGATTTTGATGTTGAGGGTAGTGGGAGGGGCTCCACAGCTAGCACATCATCACCTGCTATTGCTAGTGCGAGGTCATTATTTTTTGTTCCATGAACAGGACATGGATCACAACCTGGCATAAAATCGCTTGTTAAAAAAAAAGGAGAAGCAAGAAGTAGATAGAGTCATGGGGAGGTGTCTTTTCTGGAGCGATTTACCTCTCAGCATCACCAAAACCAATCCATTTTGGCAGTCAATGTGCGATGCTATTGTTGTTGTGGGTCCAGGGCACAAAAGTGCTACATATGAGGAGTTGTGGGGACCAATTCTTCAAGCAGAAAAGCAGGACATCAACTCTAGATTGGCGGAGTTGAAAAAAACATGGGAAGTTACTGGATGCACAGTGATGTCTGATGGTTGGATAGATAAGAAGGGTAGGACCCTTTTAAATTTCTTGGTACATTGTCCTAAAGGTACCATGTTTATTAAATCGGTGGATGCATCAGAACAAATCAAAGATGCAACAACAATATGTGAGTTTTTAGATGGGTTCATTTGGGAGATTGGTGTGCAGAATGTGGTGCAAGTCATAACAGACAATGCAACTAATTATGTGTCTGCCAACAAGATGCTTATGGAGAGGCATTGCACATTGTTCTGGACTCCGTGTGCAGGACATTGTCTCGATTTGTTGCTTGAGGATATGGGGAAACTCTCCTTCGTCAAGGAGGCGGTTGATATGGCTAGGAGCGTCCCCAAGTTTATTTATAACCATGCTTTTGTTCTTAGCCTTATGAGAAAGTTCACTAGAAACAAGGAGTTGTGGCATCCTGTGATCACAGGTTTTGCCACAAACTTTATTACTTTTCAGTCTTTGCTTTGATGTCAGTTCGAGTTGAAGCAAATGTTTGTGATGACTGGCGTAATTGTAGATACAACAGGAGACAGGACGGGAAAGCCATTGCAAAAATGGTGTACTTTGAGACGTTTTGGCGTGGAGTAGAAGAAGCATGCCCAGTTAGTGACCCTGTAGTAAAGGTTCTCAGATTAGTAGCTGGGGAGAAGCTTGCAATGGCTTATTTGTATGAGGCCATGGATAGGGCCAAGGAGGCCATTCGTTCTTATTATGCAGACAAGGTTTCTGCTGGCCTTGATAGGCATATGATGTTATGGGATGTGATTGATAGTCGGTGGACAGGGATGCTTCATCGACCCATTCATGCAACAACACTCTTCCTCAACCCCACATTTTCATACAAATGCGGCTTTGGTTTTGATGGTGAGGTGATGGAAGGGCTCCATTCCTGTATTCATAGGATGGTACCTGATCTTGAGCTTCGTAACAAAATCAATCGCGAGATACAGTATTATCGGGATTGTGTTGGCCTATTTGGCTTTGATGATGCTATTAGGGAAAGGACCCTCTTCATGCCACGTAAGTGACAAGTCATCACTCATTAGAAATTAGAATTTTCAATTTAGAATTTCCTTACTTATAATTCTATTTTTTTTAAATTCAATTATGTAACTTTTATTTCAAAGTTCAGTTATGTTTTAAGTTTTTCAATTTTTATTTTATTTTATTTTATTTTTTATTTTGTTGTAGATATTTGGTGGCAAAGCTATGGTGCAAGGGCACCAAATTTGTAGAAATTGGCCATAAGAATCATGAGTCAAACATGTAGCTCTTCACGGTGTGAGCGCAATTGGAGTGTATTTGAGAAAATACATGCAAAAAAGCGCAACAAGTATAACTTTGAGCTCTAGCGTTCAGTTGAGCAATTACACTTACTGTAATTTTTAATTTTTAATTTTTAATTTATGACCTTCAAGTGTCAAGAGTCAAGAGTCAAGATTCATTAGTTTTTTTGACACTCTTACAGGTTGGAGTTCGCACGCCTCAATGATTTAGTGTATGTGCATTACAACATCGGACTTCGAGTGAGGCAAATAGAAGCACCAATGGATCTAAATGCCATTTTCTTAGACAATATTGATGTATTGTCTCAGTGGAGGGTGGAGTCTGAGGAGCCCATCTTGGAGGAGTCACTTTATGGTTAGAGCTAGATGATCCATTAGAACAGGGGCAACAAGAGGAGGAGGACTCGGAGGAGGAGCAACACTCGTCGTCGTCGGAGGACACTGTGGGAGCATCAACATCATCACCATTTGCTATAGATATAGGAGAGCACAATGCCATACCTAGCACTCATTATTTGACATTAGGTGCAAAGGCAGGGTCACGGCCTTCTACTATTAGGGGTAGGCTTGGAAACCAACCCATCATGTTTTCCTGTAAAGGGGGAGAGGGCAGTGATTTCAGATAGATAGCTGCTCGTTTTATTTGTTATGCTACATATAACTCATTATGCTGAGATACTTTTATATATGTGATGTTATTTTGTATTGGTTCTCCACATTTGAGTCCTTGAATGGACAATTATCAAGGATTAGCAGGATTTGGTATCGCCTTTAATGTATCATTTCTATTTGACATCATATATATCAGTGCTTTCTTCATATTTATGTGCCAATGTGTTTATTTCATTTTGTTATTGCTTTATATGTTTAAAAATCTAAAAAAATTGAATATATTATGCATTTTTTATGCTTGCCGAAATTTGCCGATATTTTCGCTGATATTGCCGATAAGATATTTTCTGGATCCTCGCCGATATTTGGCCAATACCGATATTTTCAACACTAACAAATCAATTAATTAACTTCCATCATCTCCATTCATCCGTATATTTACTAATTTCCCCTTCGCACCTTCGTACAGTGCATATTCATTCATTTTCCATAAAAACCCCTTTTCCTAAGGTCAAAAACCTTTTTACCTAGGAAAAGTGAAAATCCCATGTAAAATCCCTTTTTACCCAAAAAACCCACAAAAATATGTTTAGCCTAAGTATTTATGTATATATGCGAAAAGCAAATAACCCATAAAAAGCATAATACTTAGTAAATTTCCCCTTTTCGCGTATATTTTCCCTTTCTGCTCATATTTTCATATTAACACTAACCTATAGTATTAAACCCCTAAAAGTCCCTTTTCCTGTATATTATTAATTCCCTTTATTAAATAACCCGAAACCTTAAGTTTTATTATAAAACTATGTATTTTCATTAACATATCGCAATATTGGCGGATCGCAAGCGTTTCATATGAATGCACTCTCCTCCGATTGTGATATGCGATGTACAATGGACCCGGACCCGACGCTATATATATCATAATCTAATGCCATATTGCATCTGCCCCTCATCGCAAGTCCCGACTAAAGCATTACCCTCCGCCATTGCGATCTTCGATATGCGATGGGGACTCAGACCCGATCACATATCATACATGATTTATTCCCACGTCGCATCTGGCCCCTATCGCATTCCTTTGCGATGGGCCTTTCCTTTGCTAAACTGCGATTGTGATATGCGATTAGCCCGGACTAGATATCATTATCCACCCGAATTCATACTTTTTCAAGTCCGCCATACCGTGTTTTGCAAAGGATTTCTTTGTTAAATCGTTTTTATGGTTTAAACGAAGAGTCTGCCTAAACCTCCATTTAACTGCTAATCCCAGTCTTTAACCCATAATAAAGCGCCATACCGCCATAATAGCTCCGTACTGCTCCTTCGCTCCACCATCGTTCGATCTAATGCATTCAAATCTAACGGCCCTAGGTGATTCGGGTTGACTCTCTGTACGGGCATTACCCACTCGAAAAGCGGTATTCCACCGTCCTCCCTTACTACGTGTCAGGCTTTAAATCATATCGGGTGAACCCTCCCAAAACCACCCGCGTTTCAAAAGTGGTGCGATGAAAACTAACACTGCCTCCCACATAACGACAAAATCACCACTGTTCACTTTGCGACATAATTCAAAAAGAACACTGTTTTTCCGTATAAACGCCTAAATCACCATTTTGCTATGTTTTGCCTGTTTTACACAATGAAGCCTCCATAAGCCTCTGCGACCAATAAAATCATTCTTTTACCTTCCGATACGCTCTGGACTCCTTCTAGTAGCCTTTCAACCTCTATAAATCCATTGAAGACCTTCTATCACCCATGTTTTTCTTAACAGTTTATGTGTTTTGCAGGTAAAGACTCTTGTTCCAGGCTTACAAAGGAAAAAGGCTGACAAAGGAAAAAGGCTGTATACAGTTTGAAGACAAATATGAAGATCTTACTGTTGGAAAACACAGTAAAAACTTGAAATGCACAGTAAAGGTAAAAAGAACACAGTAAAGGCTACTAAGTAGGGTCAAAGGATATTTATAGAGTTTAAAGAGTGTCAAATGAAAAATCAAATGAAGGAGTCAATTAGCGTAAAGGATACAAACAATCAAGCAGCTTAAAGGGCAAAATATCAGACAACAAAGCCAACACAACCTGAATAAAAGGGACAACAAGAAGCAGTTCAATAGCTGCCCCTATCTTCTTGCATGAAGATCTTTCCTTTCCTAGAATAAATCTTAATCAGTTTTAGGGATTTTCTTAGTTTCATTATTGTATAAATAACTCTCTTCTCGAGTTATTATGGGTTCGAAGTTCAAGATTCATTCTTCATTGCTTGTTATGTCTTGACTGTTAATTCTACTTTGAACCTGGAAGCCACCTTTGAAGGAAGCTTTTTTGGACACTTGATGTACTCAGTCTTTTTGGGACCTTAATACAAAGCAGAGGATTATGAATTTGGTTTTACACAGTTTGTGTTATTCTGTATGTTTTTCTAGTTATCAATCATTATGATTTATAGAGATATCTAGGTAGGAAGAATTGTGTCTCAATTTATTCCTATAAGCTCTTGAAGTGATCATCTATTAAGAGAATGGATTAATGAACTGTCCGTTTAGCTAATTCCCGCCAATCAATAAATCATCAACATCTTGTGTAAGCTTAATTATACTGCCTTGAACCTTTGAAACGTAGTTTAGAAGGTTTTCCTACTTATGATTGTTCTATTTTACAGTCTGGAACCTGTGATAATCATATTCTTTTTTGTCTTCTTCTCACCACTATTTTGATCTATATCACTGTGTATAGTTTTATAGCAGCCGTGTGCTGAGATATTAATATAACCCAAAGGATTAAGTATTTCAATTCTAAATCTGTCTTCATTCATTGGTCTTCCAAAACTAAAACCAAAAACCCCAAAACAAAAACTTTTAGATGCTTTGGCATTGGTAGCTGACTTACTACTATCTTAGAGGTACAACATCAGACTGGCACCGTCGCCGGGGATTCGAATTTCATTTAAGTTTCCCTTGGGACAACGATATTCATTCATTCTTTTCCTTTAAAGGTGATTAAAGGTTTAGAAAGGTTAAAATCATTCCCCTAGGCGACTCCACACTCCCAAGCTGGCACCTTTTAAACATACCAGATCTCGTTCAAGAGCTGACATAGTTAGCCCTCTGCCAGACCCTGAAAGGCTTCTGAGAAATGCTAGTTCTAAAAGGGGACACCAACCATCTTCTTCTTCCTCTTCAGTCCTACAGTCTTGAAGAATTAAAATCATTTGACCCCTATAGTAATATCCCATCTGATCCTGATTACTCCCATTTATCAACTAGGATTGCTGAACTTCTAAATAGAGGAGTTGATTTTAAGTCAACCCACCTTATTAATTCATTAGAATCTCATCCAATACCCACATTACCAACAGGATCACCTAAAACTGAATCTGAGTTGGGTATTAATCTACCAGAATGTAAACCTACAGATTTCATATCCCCTACCACTTATCCATTTCCTTCCATTTTTAACCGACTTGAAGCTTCTTCTTCTAAACAATTTGAGGAAACTTTCTCTATATATACAAATCCTCTCTTTGAAACAAAAGAAGGTATTTCTTTACAGGTCCCAAAGCTAGTTCTTAAGACTCCTTTGAAGTCTTTCAGGAGATCTCCTCCTCCTTCACCCCTAACTAGTTTATCAACCCCTAAATCACCATCTTCTTCCTCTACTTCTTCTTCATCCTCTACATCCACACAAACACCTCATACTCCACGTGGACAACCTCACATACCTCAAGCACCTCATACACCACCTACTGTTATGGCTTTCCGACCTATTGTACAAGCTAGATACGCTGCCTTAGTCTTACCCAATAACCTTGATGCATTCCCAGCTAGATACTTGAAATACCTTCCTAAGTGCAATGGAGAAACTGGTCCCTCAGTTGAAGACCATCTTGAAGCTTTCCTAGACTTTGCAGATAACATGAATATTGAACAAGAAAACGTTTATATGAGATTGTTTGTATAGTCACTTGAAGGAAATGTAAGGATTTGGTTTAGACAGTTACCAGCAGCTTCCATTAGAAATTTTGAAGAGCTTACAACTATATTTAAAAATCAATGGGGTGTGCAAAAGGATCCTCTTTACTTCCTCACAGAATTTGAAGAGCTTAAAAAGAACTTCGGTGAACCAATATCAGATTTTATCAAAAGATTCAATAAACTCTATCACAAAATGCCTGCTAATTGTAAGCCCCCTGTAGCAGTAGCTAAGTCTAGATTTTCTAAAGCTTTTGATGATGACTTTGTTATTATGCTACGAGAGAGAACTTCAAGAACTCTTGAAGATATGCAAACAAATGCTATAGAAGTAGAAGCAAATAGGGCAACCTCAACTACTTTAAAACTTAAGGAAGAAAAGGCCCAAAGAAAACTCAAAACTGTTCAAGAAGCCTCTAGTTCCTCTAAGACTAAATCAAAAGACTCAAAAATAGATGAAATAACATCTCTTCTTAGAAACCTATCAAATAGGATTTCAAAGATTGAGACCCAACCTAGGACAATACAACAAACAATTACTAGACCTCAAGACCAAAATCAAGGTCAGTATAAAAGAAATCCACCACTACAAATTCTTCAGAGACCTAGCAATGATCAACAGGTTCCTACTCCTTTATTGATAGATGACCAACAACCTGATGATAATACTATGACAATTACTGAAGATATTAATAGTATGGATTCTTCTTTTATCAAATAGCCATCATTCCTCTCTCACAACAAAATCAGGTTCAAGAAGATCAAGAATCTTCACAAGTCTCTAAATATCATGCTTTCTCTGAATTTTTAACTGCAGAGTTAAACAAGAGGTATGATCTTAGGCCTAGGCCTGGTCCTGAGAGACCTCCAAAGGAAACTCCAGTAATTGAACCACACACCAAAACTGCTGAAGCTCAAACAACTCTTATTCAGCCCTTAGATCAGTCAATTGATACTACCCAAACTGGTAAAAACATTTTGACTACATTTAATGTTGAAAAAGAATTAGAGAGGGTTAAGATCCCAATTCCACTATCAGAACTTTCTAAAAACCCGGGTTACAGAAGCCAAGTCACAAAATGGATACAAAATACCTCGGTTGATGCTGAAGGTGATGTCATAAGTCTGCAAGATGAAAAACTAGCAATAGTTTTTGGCCCTAGTTCAGACATGATAGATGAGATAGTGCCTCCTTTCTATGTAACTCTTAAAACAAATGACTCCACGTTGTATAATTGTATGCTTGATTCAGGAGCATCACACAACCTTATGCCAAAATCTATCATGGATCATTTGAAACTCGACATAACTAGATCCTACCATGACCTGTACACCTTTGATTCTAAAAAGGTGCCTTGTTTGGGATTGATCAAGGATCTAGTGGTTACCCTTGCCCAAATTCCAGTGAAAAGTGTAGTACTTGATATTGTTGTCACAGATATCCCTCCCAAGTTTGGAATGCTCCTTTCTAGGTCTTGCTGTGTCAAATTAGGGGGAACTCTACAGATGATGGATATGTTATATGCAACTATTCCTGTTTATGGAGGAGAGCAATTAAGATTATATAGAGAGGTAAGATTTATACATATTGTTTGTAACACTGACTAGCCAAGGAACCATCCAATTTATGCAATAGATCAAGACTTTGGTTGTTTTCAACTCACTTCAAACCAACATAAAACTCAAGTCAAAATTGAAGAGGTAGTTGAAAGCCCTAAACCAAACCAAACTGATATTTGGAAACTGTTCTTTGATGGATCTTGCACAAAAGATGGGGTAGGAGTAGTTTTAATTTCACCTGAAAAAGAAAATATAACCCAATCATGTAAATTAGACTTCGAAGTTACAAATAATGTGGTTGAATATGAAGCTTTCCTTTTAGGATTGCAATTAGCCAAAAACTTAAAAGTTCAAAACTTAAGTGTTTTTATTGATTCAGAACTTATTGTTAAGCAAGTAAGAAATGCTTGCAAGACCAAGCACCCTAGACTTGGGTTCTACCGAAATGAAGTATGGGATTTAGTTGAAAACTTCTTTGATGCTTTTAATTTGACTCATATTCCCAGAGATCGGAATATTCATGCAGATGCCTTAGCTGTCTCTGCCAGTTCTTTTAAAGTTCCTGATCATACTGATGTACTCTATTAGATACAAGTCAAATATAGGCCATCTATCCCAGACAAGCTGAAACATTGGCAAATATTTAAAGATGATGAGTAGTTGAAATCATTTCTGCAGGTAATAGATGATTTTTCATTTCTACAAATTGATGAAGAGAGAACTGAAATAAATGAAAATACAGATGGAAATGATACTTCAGATTTTAAAACCCAAATTGCTAATCATGACATTATTCAATTATCTAATAATTTTATTCCAAAAGAACTCATTCCTTTAGAAATATTGTTTGATCAAAATGATGTCCTCCGAAACCCTCAGTCCATTTCTTTAGAAGATGACATAGAAGAGATTAACATTGGAACTAATGAAGATATCAAAAACATCAAAATATGTGCATCTTTAGACCCTGAGATCAAAGCTCAATATCTTAAGTTACTGCAAAATTATAAGGGTGTTTTTGCTTGGACTTATGTTGATCTAAAGACCTATGATACTTCATTAATACAACATAAGATTCCTATGAAGCCAGAAGCAAAACCTTATCAACAGAAACTTAGAAGGATAAATCCAACGCTTCTACCAACTGTATAAAGGGAGATTAAGAAAATGCTAGATGCTCGGATCATCCTCCCTCTTAGATATTCTAATTGGGTTGCAAATCTAGTTCCTGTTAGAAAGAAAAATGGAGAAATAAGACTCTGTGTGGATTTTAGAAATTTGAATAAGGCACCATTAAAAGATAATTATCCTTTGCCCAAAATGGATCAGTTACTTCAAATGGTTTCAGGAACACAAAGACTTTCTATGCTTGATGGTTTTTCAGGTTACTATCGAACGTTGATATAACAGACAGAGAGAAGACAACCTTCACTACACTCTAGGGTACATTCATGTACGTTAGGATGCCATTTGGCTTAACCAATGCTGGAGCAACATTTCAGAGAGCTATGGACATAGCTTTTATGGGTCAGGTAAATAAATTTGTGGTTATTTACCTTGATGACATAACTCTTTTTTCTAAATCTGATCAGAAACATCTAAAGCACTTGATGGAGGTTTTTGACAGGTGTAGAAAATTTGGAATATCATTGGACCCTAAGAAGTCCTTGTTTGTTGTCAAAGAAGGAAAACTGTTGGGCCATATTATTTCAAAGGAGGGAGTAGTAATTTACCCCAAACGAGTATCTGCCATTGAAACATTGACCTTACCTAGAAACAAGAAGGAGTTTCAAGCTTTTCTAGGCAAGATTAATTTTCTAAGGAGGTTTATTCCAAATTATGCAGAGATTGTAAAAGATATAACTAACATGCTTCGAAAGGACCATGAAATCAAATGGACTCCCTCTTCTAAGCATGCATTTGAACAAATAAAAAGGGCTATCTCTGAAGCTCCCACCTTAGCCAGCCCTGATTATACTAAACCATTTAGTATTTTCTCTTTTGCCTCTGAAACAACCCTTGCTGTCGTTTTATTACAGAAAAATGAAGATTCCCATGACCAACACATAGCCTTTTTCAGCAAGGTTATGGGAGATGCTGAGCTTAAGTATGACATCATTGAGAAGCAAGCCTATGCCCTCATTCAAGCCTTGAAATCATTTAGAATGTATGTCTTACATTCACCTATTACTGCTTATGTCCCTAATAGTGCTGTGAAAATTGTCCTAACCCAACCGGACACTAATGGGAAAAGAGGTAGATGGATCACTCAAAATTCTGGAGTTTGATCAAACTATCAAGACTACCAAGCTAGTAAAAGGTCAAGGATTAGCCAAGCTTTTAGCTGAATCCAACTGCAAAGTACTTGGAATCAATTATGTTTTAGAAATACAAGGGAAGAATACATAAGAACCTTTTTTTCCTTGCAGAAGGGGAGAATCCACAAGAACCTTTCCTTCATCCTAAATGGGAGAATCCACAAGAACCTTCCTTTCATCCTAAAAGGGAGAATCCACAAGAACCTCTACCTTTAGAGTAGATCAGTCCTATACACATTGATGAAAAATTCTTCTTGTCAAACTGGTATCAAGATATTGTAAATTTCTTGATTCATTTCGAGTGTCCATCATTCTCCAAAATCCAATGTAAAACTCTTAAGTTAAAATCAATCAAGTACTGCATTATAAATGCAAATTTATACTGGAAAGATCCACTGAACATTTTGTTATTATGTTTAACATAATCAGAAACTAAAGGAATCATTGATCAGTTTCATATAGGATTTTGTGGGGGACATTATGCTTGGAGAGCAACAACATACAAGATTTCGAGGGGAGGATTTTATTGGCCCACATTGTTCTTATAAGTAGGGGCAAAGGTCGGAGGTTGTGTTCCTTGTCAAATGTTTGTTGGTAAACAAAAATTAACAGCTCTTCTACTCGTTCCATCAATAGTTTCAACACCTTTTTCTCAATGGAGATTAGATTTTGTTGGAGAGATTCACCCCACTTCAAGTAATCAACATAGATGGATCCTCATTGCAACAGACTACTTTACTAAATGGGTGGAAGCAATTCCAATCAGAAATGCTACTAATTCAGTAGTAATTAAGTTTATTGAGGAGAATATCTTGTCTAGATTTGGTTGCCCAACTCAAATTGTCATTGATAATGCAACAACTTTTTCTAGTGTTAAAATGATTGACTTTTGCCAGAAATATCAGAGTCTGTTACATCATTCAGCTCCATACTACCCTCAAGGTAATGGCCTTGCAGAGTCATCCAAAAAAAGCTTGGTAAAGGTAATAAAAAAGACTCTAGCTGATCATAAGAAGCGCTGGGATTCACATTTGATTTATGCAATATGGGCAAACAGAATTAGTCCAAAGAGATCAACTGGCAAATCTTCATTTCAGTTAGTCTATGGGAAAGATGCAATTTTCCCTACCAATTTGGCCTTCCCTGTTTTAAAATTCCTCTAAGATTCAACAGATGAACCTGATGATTTTCAAGAAGAATAAATCAGATTATTGAACTTAATGAAAACAGAGATGAAGTTCAACACAAATTGAACAAATATCACAATAAGATGAAGGTCCTGTTTGACAGAAGAGTCAGGGAAAGGGACATTAAGGAAGGTGATCTAGTTCTAAGATTGGATGCTAGGAGAGAAGACAAAGGAAAGCATGACAAATTTGACAATTTATGGTTTGGACCTTTAGCAATTGTTGAAGTGAAGGGTAACAACACTTTTGTGTTGTAGAATCTTGAGGGGCTATATTTCACTTATCCTGTAAATGGAAGGTTTCTCAAACACCACATTCAGTACTAAGAAGTTGAAATAGTTTTCATTGTAAATACTCCAGTTTTCTTTACTTTTCAAGATGTCAGTGTGATTTTTCTTACAGCAAGGACTCCATAGCTCGAGGAGAAGGCACATGGATCTGCAGGTTCTCTGCATTCTATAGGAGAAAGCAGTCCCCAGATGGAGCCAATGTTGTAGCATTTTTTGGTTTTGATAAGATATAATATTTGAAAAAATGTTAAGGTAGGATATGGACATAACAATAGTGAATAAAATGTTTTTAAAGAAAATATCTTGATGATGATGTCCATATCAAAGAAAATGTTAGGTTAGATGTTCTAAAAAATGAAGACAAAAAACAAAATGTTAGGTTAGAAAGAAAAGAAAACAAAAAACCTCTGAAAGTGAGCAAGTCTAAATGGCACTACTATTTTTCTGCAAAAATATGGTTGTGTGCAGCTTGTCTTAAATGCCACAACCCATGATAGTCAAATAGTTTAACCTTGAATGCTTCATGCTTTAAATTTGATGTTATATTTAGAGAATAAAGATATGGCCAAACTATTTAATCTTGGCAGATCAGTAGTTAGGTAGAGAATAATAAGGTGCTCATCAGTGTAATCTGAGCCCTTGGATGTTATAAGGTTAGAATTGGATAGTTTGTTTTGTAAAATAAAAAAAAGTAAAAGGGTTTGCTAGCTTAAATGCACCCATTAAGTGAAGAAAAAATGTTAGGATAAGCAAAGGGTAAGTAGAAGAAAGGTTGTGGAAGTTTGATGATTGATTGGACAAATGTACATTTATCATGTTTTACCATATGTTTCTATGTCCATGATGTAATTACACAAAGCAAATGAATATCTACAAGATCAATTAATTAATTTCCATCATCCCCATTCATCCTTATATTTACTAATTTCCCCTTCCCACCTTCATATAGTTCATATTCATTCATTTTCCATAAAAACCCCTTTTCCTAAGGTCAAAACCCTTCTTACCTAGGAAAAGTGAAAATCCCATGTAAAATCCCTTATAACCCAAAAAACCCACAAAAATATGTTTAGCCTATGTATTGATGTGTATATGCGAAAAGCAAATAACCCATGAAAAGCATAATACTTAGTATATTTCCCCTTTTCGCGTATATTTTCCCTTTCCACTCATATTTTCATATTAACACTAACCTATAGTATTAAACCCCTATAAGTCCCTTTTCTTGTATATTATTAATTCCCTTTATTAAATAACTCGAAACCTTAAGTTTTATTATAAAACTATGTATTTTCATTAACATATCGCAATATTGGTGGATCGTAAGCTTTTCATATGAATGCACTCTCCTCCGATTGCGATATGCGATGTATAATGGACTCAGACCTGATGCTATATATATCATAATCTAATGCCATATCGCATCTGCCCCTCATTGCAAGCCCGGCTAAAGCATTACCCTCTGCCATTGCGATCTCCAATATGCGATGGGTACTTGGACTCGATCACATATCATCAATGATTTATTCCCACGTCACATCGGCCCCTATTGTATTCCTTTGTGATGGGCCTTTCCTTTGCTAAACTACGATTGCGATATGCGATTAGCCCAGACCCGATATCATTATCCGCTCGAATTCATACTTTTTCAAGTCCGCCATATTGTGTTTTGCAAAGGATTTCTTTGTTAAATCGTTTTTATGATTTAAACGAAGAGTCTGTCTAAACCATAGTTGCGGGGGAGCGCCCCCCCCATCGAACCCACTCCCGAAGCGCGCTCCGGGCGGGAGCGGCTTGGGAGCGCGCTCCTGAAATCGCTCCCGGACGGGAGCGATTTTCGGGAGCGGCCTAGGGAGCGGTTGCTCCGTCGCTCCCAGAGCGCTTTTTAAAGCCCGGGAGCGATCGGGGAGCGATCGCTCCCGGGCATTAAAAAAGCGCTCCGGGGCGATTTTA
>APFE030086139.1:205340-222514 GCA_000404065.3 Pinus taeda
AAGGAAAGGGCTACAAATGCAGCTGACAAGCGAGGTTTTGAACTAGTGGAGGAGGCCGCTCTTGATGGTCAGTTTTGGACAAGTGTGAGGCATGTATTGGATTTCACCAAGCCCATTTATCACATGATTCGGTTTGCAGATACAGACAAACCAGTGATTGGCGAGGTGTATGAGCAGATGGGTACCATGTTGGGTCAAATAAAAGATATTGTTCATAACAGAGATCCCAACTTGTACAAACTGATTCACGATTGTGTGTGTGAACAGTGGAATAGACTTAATCTTCCACTACGTTGCTTGGCGTATATCCTTACGCCAAAATACTACTTTACATCTTGGTTGGGCCAACCTGCACCAGGGGGTGGGATTAGGACCAAACCCCATTTAGATCCAGAGGTAACTAGTGGATATTTGCAAGCATTAGAAAAGTTGATACCTGACAAGGAGGAATGTGTAGCTGTGCGCCTTGAAATAGGCAAATACTTCAGTGGCACTGGGTTGTTTGGTAACTTCCATGCAATGGAAGACAAAGATAGATTTTATTCTCTCACATAGTGGGAAACATATGGCGGCCAGGGAATTTTGCCAAAATTGGCAAAAAAAGTTCTTTCACAGGTCGTAAATACTTCTTCTGCAAAGAGGTGTTGGAGCACCTACAGCTACATACATAATGTGAAAAGAAACAGAGTCAATGAAAACTGAGCAGAAAGCTTGGTTTATGTGCACTACAACTTGAGGTTGTTGAGTCATTACTGTGATCGGGCTTATGAGGATCCCACATATAAAATTTGGGACAATCACCCAAAGGATGGCAATTTGGAGGATGGCATTGTACATATTGAAGAACTGGAAGAGAAACTTGTAAGGGATGAAGATGATGATTCCATGCCACCTCCACCTCCACCTCCACCATCCAGTAGCAGTGCTCGAGGTCCGAGTCTTGTTCCTATGCTGTCACCACCTCCATCTACACCCTCACGTGGAGGTTCTAGTTCTGGTCGTCGGTCTGTGCGGGAGACTCCGAGAAGACCACCACGACCTAGTTATACTCTTGGAGACTCTCGTGGCAAGGGCCACATGTAGATTTATCATTTACAGTTTACTTGTCTTTTTTAGTTTCTATTGGACTTTAGTTTTCATAATTGTTGAGTTTTGAGTCCTTGACTCTTGACTCTTGACTCTTTCATATCATAATGATATTTTTTGTAAACAATATATCACTGTGACAATGAAAATTTGAAGTTTGAAGTTGGGCCTTGGCAATTATAACTCATTTGGTAATGATTGTGAATTATGAATATGATGCTTCGTGAAAGACTAAAGTTGTTTCATTTCATTTCATTATTCATGTTTCATTTTATAAATTTATAACATTTCATATCATGTTAACAGTTAGAAGTTAGGACTTAGAAATATCTAAGATATTACTTATTGTAATGGTTAAACTTAGCTTACAAGTACCTGTACAACTTTGGTGATCAATGATGATAAATGCTATTGAATTTCAATTTTAAAAACTTGAAGTTGAATGAATGTGATGAATCATGATTCATGAGACTCAATATGTTGCAGTTGTAATATGTGTAAAATTACTATCTTGTGGACATGGTTGATGACGATTATAATTTCTAGATGATTGATGTGATATGGTTCAATGATCAATCTATGGTTTTTTATGTTTTTTTTTTTTTTATTTTATTTATTAATTTCAATCTTTTAATTTGTTAATTTAATTTATGTTTTATGCTAATTAATCATTCTAAATGTTTTTGTTGACAATATATATCAGAATTAAAATATAAAAATATATATATTTTTAAAAAATCGCTCCCGGATTCGCTCCCAAACCGGGAGCTTCTGAAAATGGTCGCTCCCGCTCCCGCTTCCGCTCTCGCTCCCCGCTTCCGCTCCTGCTCCCGCTCCCAAGTAACATTGGTCTAAACCTCCATTTCACCGCTAATCCTAGTCTTTAACCCATAATAAAGCGCCATACTGCCATAATAGCTTCGTATTGCTCCTTCGCTCCACCACCGTCCAATCTAATGCATTCAAATCTAACGGCCCTCGGCGATTTCGGGTTGACTCTCTGTACGGGCATTCCCCACCCAAAAAGCGGTATTCCACCGTCCTCTCTTGCTACGTGTCAGGCTATAAATCATATCGGGTGAGCCTTCCCAAAACCACCCGCGCTTGAAAAGCGGTGCGATGAAAAGTAAAACTGCCTCCTGCATAACGACAAAATGGCCACTGTTCACTTTGCGCCATAATTCAAAAAGAAGACTGTTTTTCTGTTTAAACGCCTAAATCACGATTTTGCTTTGTTTTCCCTGTTTTACACAGTGAAGTCTCCGTAAGCCTCTGAGACCAATAAAACCATTCTTTTACCTTCCGATACGTTCTGGACGCCTTCCAATAGCCTTTCAACCTCTGTAAAGCCATTGAAGACCTTCTATCACCCATGTTTTTCTTAACAGTTTCGATGTTTTGCAAGTAAAGACTCCTGTTCCAGGGTTACAAAGGAAAAGGTTGTATACAGTTTGAAGATAAATATGAAGATCTTACTGTTGGAAAACACAGTAAAAAACCTAAAATGCACAATAAAGGTAAAAAGAACACAGTAAAGGCTACTAAGCAGGGTCAAAGGATATTTACAGAGTTTAAAGAGTATCAGATGAAAAATCAAATGAAGGAGTCAACTAGCGTAAAGGATACAAACAATCAAGCAGCTTAAAGGGAAAAATATCATACAACAAAGCCAACACAACTGGAGTAAAAGGGACAGCAAGAAGCAGTTCAATAGCTGCCCCTATCTTCTTGCATGAAGATCTTTCCTTTCCTAGAATAAATCTTAATCAGTTTTAGGGATTTTCTTAGTTTCATTATTGTATAAATAACTCTCTTTTCGAGTTATTATGGGTTTGAAGTTCAAGATTCATTGTTCATTGCTTGTTAAGTCTTGACTGTTAATTCTACTTTGAACTTGGAAGCTACCTTTGAAGGAAGCTTTTCTGGACACTTGATGTACTCAGTCTTTCTGGAACCTTAATACAAAGCAGAGGATTCTGAATTTGGTTTTACACAGTTTGTGTTATCTTATAAGTTTTTCCAGTTATCAATCATTATGTTTTTCTTCATATGCTTATGACTTATAGAGATATCTAGGTAGGAAGAATTGTGTCTCAATTTATTCCTATAAGCTCCTGAAGTGATCATCTATTAAGAGAATGGATTAATAAACTGTCTGTTTAGCTAATTCCCTCTAATCAATAAATCATCAACATCTTGTGTAAGCTTAATTATACTGCCTTGAACCTTTGGAACGTAGTTTAGAAGGTTTTCCTACTTATGATTGTTCTGTTTTACAATTTGGAAACTGTGATAATCATATTATTTTTTGTATTCTTCTCACCACTATATTGATCTATATCATTGTGTAAAGCTTCATTCATTGGTCTTCCAAAACTAAAACCAAAAACCCCAAAACAATTATTTTAGATGCTCTGGCATTGGTAGCTGACCTACTACTATCTCAGAGGTACAAAAACACCCATTCCAATAGTATTGCATAAGATAGACCTGAACATAGACATTACATCCACGTACCTTAGGTATATCGGGAGTTCCCCTAGGTCTCCTAGAATAACCCATTTGCTTGCTTGACTGTTATAGTGCAATGGAAACAGCATTTGGGAAGATTACCCTTTCACCCTCTCATACTGGCACCAGACATACCCTTTCTATAAGCCATTTCTCACCCAAAAAATCATAAATAAATATTTTTGTTATTTAACCAACATTTTCTTTGTTGTGGGGTCAATATTTTTTGAATGCCTCTTTTACTTGTGGCAAAGATACTGTTTAAATCACATGGTTGACATGATTGCACTGATAGTTATTCCAAAAATCAACAATTGTGACAGATCTCTCCAATATAAGTCAACATTTAATCCAAGTCATACTCTCACCACTATACTACAATGGCATGCTTAGGATTAAGCATGAGGAATCCCCCCTTAGGATAGGAGACCATCCCTAGACCTAGAAGTGAGGGGCAAGGCTGCTGAGTTGACAGTGGGTAGCTTGCCTGATGGTTTCCTGAGGGTTTCTCCTTGGTGAGGTTAGGACTGTTCCTCTAGGGATAATCCAAGAGATAACACAACCTATATTTTAAAATTTAGTAATGTTTGAATGAACACAAATTGTCTGCAAAAGAATGGGCTGAGAATTGGTATCTTATTCACTGCTTCTTTCAGTTATTTTTTCTGATTTTTCTCTTAGATGCCCAAGGATTTTGGTTGATCAAAATAAATAACGTTAAGGTTCTGCAACAGAAATATAATGCCTTTGTATATTCTAAAATAGTTGGAAATAATCCCATCGAAGGTCATGTACCGTGCTTAATTATTGCATTCGTTACAGTTTGACTTTTCTTTTATTATGTAGGACACAATTTAAATTTTTAACTTGTCATTTCCAAGCTAGGCAGATGACTGAAACTGTTTCTTTCTTTTGTGCTAGTTTCATCATCGGTTTTTTCCTAGCTTCAGTTCCTTGGTATGTGGGAGCATTTCTTCTCTTGTGTGTCAGACATGATCAACGAGAAAAACCTGGTCTGGTGGCCTGCACTATTGCAGTAAGTACCAATTTCTTTTCTTGCTTTCTAGTAACCAGTTATTTTGTCCTCAGGTTTTCTGGTAACCTTATTTTACAGTACTTTTGCTTGTTTAAAGTGTGAATTGTATTATTTTATTTCATTAATTGGAAAAGGGAAGGCCACAAATGTGCATTTGGATGGACACTTAAGGAGATGAAAAGCCTGACTGAGATGTTTATGTACATTTATTACGTTGTTTGTTTACTTGATAACTCCATCTATTTTGTTAAATAATAACATGCTAGAAAATGAAACATCTATATCACATTTATATCATTTAAGAAAATGTTTTTCAACTAAACAAATTCCTTTCATGTAATTTTTACCAGATGCTTCTTTTCGCGTGGGAAGAATGTGTGCCCTAATATTATTTTCATTCCAGTTTTTCCAACCGTAGGAACTGCATCCTGTACAGAAATTCTGCTTGAACAGGCAACTGTTATGGTATTTAACAGACAAAAATTATTGTCCCAGGGATAGATCTTGTATAACCAAATGTTAAGGTGTAAGCCTCTTGTTTTAGGAACCATCCTATCTAAGATGTCAATATCTTGTAGTTCTGAGCTGATTTGGAGTGCACAATCCCAGGGCGTCAATCTCAGTAATGCAAACTGCGTGGCAGCTAGGCTAAACTTTAGATGGCCACAACTTATGTTATAGATTTGCCACAATGTCCACTATAGCTTGTTCGGAATGGACTGATAATGCTCGATGAAATATGCCAATGATGTTTATTGCAATCTAGTACATCCCTATTTATAATGAAGTAATAAAAATAGTCTGTCTTTAGGGAAGCCTCTAACCTTAACATATATGCCATACATGGCAAATTAGATGCAAAACTATGCACAGTATGAACAGTAAGTATCAAAACTGGTGCTATTGTGGGCCATTATCTCCACAATCCAAACTTTCACGTCAATACAAAATATAACAGCCAACAAATACAATATAAATGTGCTACTACATACATATTGCATGACATGATAAATGCCTTAGCATGTAGAGATTCGCCACCCACTGATAGGATCTTGATCTTGGCAAGATAACCTTCCATCCATTTTTGTTGAAGGCTA
Organism: Pinus taeda; assembly: GCA_000404065.3. NCBI lineage: Eukaryota > Viridiplantae > Streptophyta > Pinopsida > Pinales > Pinaceae > Pinus > Pinus taeda. Next base: position 211,071 of record APFE030086139.1, read on the forward strand.
AAATGTTGAGGCATCTCAATTGTGGCCTTCATTCTTCTGTCATCTTGATCACCAATTTTGAGTATGGCAAGATTTAATGCCCTTGGTGATGGTTAATGCCATGCTTAAGTTGACCTAGCTTGACCTCTGGGGTATGTGGGCCACAAAATGAGCCCCTTTATTGCCCTTGACATGTGACTTCTTCTGGATAACCTTTTATTTTTATGCCTTTGTAAAGGTCCCTTCATCAAGACTTTATCCAATGTACATGGTGCATTGCCTGATTGAGTAGCTAATAAAACTCTGTAGATGGTTCACCTTCAGGATCACATTCTCTTCTTGATTTGGATCTGCAAGGCACAATTGGAATCATTATTATTAAAACTGTGGACTTGTCATCAAACTGATCAACCCTAAAAAAGAGAATTAGACAAACGCTGGAAACAAACTAGGACCACAAAACCAGTTGAGCAAAAAATACATAAAATATTCAAATTTTGAAAAAAAACTTTATGTGCATCTTGTTACCCATCAAAATGGGTAATTGTATAGGAGAAAACTTTTCTCCCATTCATGATGGCTAGCTGTTCAGCCATGCAGCCAGCAGCCCCTAACAGCCACCACTAGTTGATGACATGCCATTATATCTCCGGGTATGCTTCTTCTTGATTTTCTAGTGCAATCAAGATTAGTACAATTTTTCATACTGATAACTACTTCCAATGATAAAATTTGTCTTCTTCATAGCGTTCCAATCATCAAGCAGTTATACATGAAAAATTTCAACCATCCGTAGAGCAGTAGATCATAATGAAAACAGTATACAAGAGACACCAAAATTTAGGCCAGTGGCTGGGGCAAAACTCACAAGGGGAAAAATCGACAAATCTTTCCTTATGAGATAGAGTTCAATTCATCAATTTATACATCAACCAAAATAGCATGCCAAATCAATCCTTCAATATGCCAAGACAATGATCATAAGTCTGCCTTCCAAGAAGGTCGAATACAAGGTCTGTGATCAGGTCTGCCACAGATCTCCAAGAGGGCCGAAATTCGGCCTGTTCCTCAGTCACAAAACTTGGATTAATGGTGCCTCAGATCTTTGTATGAACCACAAAAAACAGTCCCACAGACCCTTTGCTTTAGCCATAGAATAATGCTTACAGAACTAAGATTAATGGTGCCTTAGAGAAGCTCACATACCACAGAAGATAGTGCCACAGAGAAGCTCGCATACTACGGAAGATAATGCCTCAAAGAAGCCCGCAGACCACCAAGCATAATGCCACAGAGAAGCTTGCATACCACAGAGAAGAGATGCTTCAGTCAGCTTGCAAATCACAGAGAAGAGATGCCTCATTTAGCTTGCAAATGCCTCAGATCAGATGATGCGAAATCTGTCTTGAAGGAGAGTGAATAGGCTCAATATATAGTTGTTCGTCCTGTTGAAAATTGGCAGCTATGGGATGAATCTCCTTGAATAAAATTTCATTTATGACCTTTATAGAGTGACTTTCTAAAAATAGAAAGTCATGTCTATCTTTGCAGCTACGACTTTCCAAAATTAGTAAATCACCTTCCATCAATTCATAATCATATATAGATGATGGAAAAACACTTAACTTGTCCTTATTCAATCTCAATTAATTAATTTTTAATTTAATCATCAATATTGTTAATATTATTTTTATTACCGTTATGATGCTATAATAATATTATTAAAAGAGAAATACATGTCACCTCTCTTACTTGGCAATCAATCCACCTCATCTCTCTCTTTGATGGCACTCATACCTCTCTCATTCTCTCCCCCTAAATGAATTCGTTCCTCTCTCTTGAGTGCTCTTACGCACCTCTTACACATCTCTTACGCACATTTATGACTTGTCATAAGATTCCTCTTACACCTCTTCAATGCATAAGTTACATTCTTCAAGGCTTGCAGACCTCTCTCTCTTTATGGTGCAAGTTACTCAAGGCATGTGTACTCCCTCTTGATGGTATAAGTTACTAAGGACAGCGTACCTTCCTTATGACATAAGTTACTCTCCAATTTTGGCATGGGTAACTCAAGGCATAGGAGTTACTCCCTCATGAATTCGACCTCCTTGCTTTTCCTATGTATTTGTGCACTCTCATCCTCACTTGACACTTGTGCTTGTGAAAGGAGAATTCAAACTTGAGAGAGAGAGAGAGAGAGAGAGAGAGAGAGCAGATCTTGGAGAGCCAAAATGCTTCAATGTCTACATCAACTACTGCTATTAGAGATCAAATTCAGATTTGGGTGAACTTTTTCATTCTTTCATTGTACTTTGCATCTTTGTTGAACAATTGATTTCTAATAGAAGAAGAATCTGGTTGGGTTTTCTCCTTGTGGGTTTTGCCTTGGTCATTGATCTAACTTATCTGTGTCTCGTTGAGTTATTGGCTGTGTTCTATTGTGCATATGGTTTATATGGTTTATGTTCTATCTACAATTACTTAACTTATATTGTAGCATAAAGAAGTTTTGGATTTAAGTGATTGTAACAACATAGAACTTCAGAATTTCAACATGGTATCACAACTTTGGTGAAGACAAGCCCAAGAAGACTAGTGCTTCTCCAACCCATTCTCTGCTGGAAAATCTCTTGCTGTCCACTCCATTTGCAACTCATTTTTTGCTTGCTGTCCACTTCATTTACAACTCATTTTTTTGTTTGTTGTTCACTCTACTCGCAACTCTTTTTGCAGTCCATTTTCTGTTAATATATCTCTTGTTTGCCCCTTTTTATTTGTTGCTGAAATTTTGAGCAGATCAAGATGTCTTCCTCTTACTTTAAGAATGAAGAGAAGGTGATTGGTGCTTCTAACTTCCTCCCTTGCAAGGCCAGATTGGATATTACTCTTGAGGAACATGATGTTCTCGAGTATGTTGAAAGAGAGGTAACAAAACCAATTGAAAATGCCAATGCTGCTATCAAAGCCAAATTCAAGAAAGGAGAAGTCAAGGCTAAAAAGATTATCCTTGACTCTCTTGGAGACCACCTCATCACTGTTGTTGCCAACCTGAAGAAAGCCAAATGAATGTATGACATGCTGATTGGAATATATCAAGCGAACAATTTGAGTCAAATTCTTGCCTTGAAGAATCAACTCAAGGATATTAAAATGAACAGAGGAGAGGCCATTCAAACATACTTGATGAGAATATAAAAAATCAAAGATCAATTGTCAACTTTTGGTGATTCTGTTCCTGACAAAGAATTGGTGTTGATTACGCTTGGATGTCTTCTTTCTTCTTGCGAGACTTTTATTACTACCATCAACAACAATGATAAGTGTCCCACATTTTATGAACTTCTGGAAAAGTGTGGTCAAGAAGAAGCCAAAATGATTTCCAGAGGGAGAATTCCCAAGCATGATTAGGGAAAACCTATTGCCTTTGTTGTACAAGGCAAGAAGAAGAAAGGAAGAAGAGCAAATCACTATTCGAGAAAGCCTGCTGCCAACAACTCCTCTCAATGAACCAGAGACTTATCAAAGTCCATTGCTGCAACTATCACAATCATGGCCACTATGCTCGTCATTGTTTAGAAAATAAAAAGGCATCAAAATCCAACTTCAACAATCGTTCCAACAAATCTGATTACAAAAGAAGGGAAGCTCCTTTTGCTCGCAAAGGAAACTATTGTTCCTCAAGGAACCAAAGGTATGATATTAATGCAACTGAGATTCAATCAGAGTACTTTCTTGTTTCTACTCTTTCAAGTTCATCTTCTGCAGATTCTCGTGATAGTTGGTTGGTTGATAGTTGTGCTTCAAGGCACTTTACTGGTTACAAAGAAGTACTCTCTAATTTGGTTGAGAGGGAGACAAATTTGAAGATCATTCTTGGAGATAACTCTACATATCCTATAAAGGGATTTGGTTCCGTTTCTTTCCATCTGGATCAAGGTAAAACTTTGACTATTTAAGAAGTTTTATATGTACCTGGTGTAGAAATTTGATAGAATTGCAACTGGTCATGAAATTTAATTTAAAATCATGAGACACAATTCTACTCTACTAATTTGGGAAATGAAATTCACAATCTAGAACAACATACATAGACATGCAATAAGCAAAACCACAAATACATAATGATTTCTAGGGGAACTCAACTAGGAAAAACTCCTCAAGCCTCTCTATTATAATTATAATAGATTTTTCTCAGATGGAACTAATTATAATTGCTAGCTCTAGCTCTGAGCTCAACCTGCAAAAGAATAATTATTCTCTTTGCTCAATGAACAACTTTGGCCAACACTTAGCGAAATATCAACTCACCTAGACTCTTATTTCCTTGCGCAAATCCTTAGGAAATTAGCCCCTATTCTTTAGGAATTTCCTCCAAATTGATTGCACAATTCCCAAGGATTGATCACTAATTGCATGCAACACCTGTACGCTCAAGACTAGTCTACAATAGATGTTACATTGCCTTGTTATCTCCACTTCAGCTGAGGAACTCAAATTCCTTGCATGCACTAGCTATTTTAGGTTGATTGATCAGTTAACTAACAAATCTTTGAGTTAGACTGCTGTCCCACTGCACAATTGACCTTCAACTCACTTTAACAATAGTTAGAGGTCAGTTAATTGAATACAATTGAAAATAACTAAATGGATTACTAAAATTTAGCAATCACACATGCATAACTAAACTCCAATCTCTTTAACTCGAATTTATTGAGCTAACTGAGTGACAAGATCCATGTCACACTAGTTAGTTGCCTTCAAGTTGTCCTGCTGATGTGGAAATTCGATTTACTCAATTTGACTAAGGCTAAAGTCAAATTGAGCCTTTTTTGCTACATTTTTTCAACACTCCCTCTTAGTAAAAAAGACATTTTCCACCACCCCTATCTTGCACTTGTGGAATTCGAATTTACCTCTCAACAAGCCTTTGTAAAGATGTCAACATCTTGCTTCTTAGTTGGAATGTATTGTAGCAAACATAATTCTCCTATGCACACAGTCCCACAAATGATGATACCAAATATCAATGTGCTTGGACCTGTCATGAAATACCGGATTCTTAGAGAGCTTAATGAAACTCTGATTATCACAATATATTACTGTCAGATCCATCTCATGATTGAATAGTCCCATAATTATTTTCCTCATCTAGATTGTTTCATATGTTGCTTGACTTGTAGCCATGTATTTAGCCTCTGTTGAGTTGAGCACCACAGGTCTCTGCTTCCTGTTGTACCGGGAAATCGCTTCAGACCCAACACTGAGATAGCACCTGATGTACTTTTCCTGTCGGATAGATTTCCTGCCCAATTTGCATCAGTGAAGCCTTGCAGCTTCACTCCTTTTGTCCATATGTACCATAATGTTAAATTTGGCAACTAGGGCCAAACTCCACCTTGGACAACTCATATGAAGCAATGGATATTTTTATTAGATTTCTCTTTCCGAGAGGTGTAGGATTGATCTAAATATCATCTCATTCTGACATGTACAAATGGAATTATGAATTTATTTCATTTATGGACAAATTGTCAGGGTTGGCCAACAAACTAATGTAGGCTCAAAAGCCCAACAATTACATCTATTCATCCTCAACGTTTGCATATAAATAGAAGGTGCCTTTGCCTCATTTGGACATCACTCAACTTCTCATATATCTCTCTCTCCTCATCTGATTGGGTACAGATTTATGGGCAACCTCTCTCTCCACACGTGTGAAGAAGAAGACAGATTTTCTGCGTTGACCAAATTTCAAGGAGGTTTGACCAGTGTTGACCAAGCAATATTGACCTTGTTTGACTGCGATTGTTGTGGGATAATCTTTGTTTGGGCAAGCTGCATTTATGGGCAAAAAAATGAGGCAATCCATACTGTTGACCAATGTTGATTGCAAGAGGGTTTGACCGCATGTTTGACTCAACATTGACCAAGTTTCACTGTTTTGCGCTGATTCAGACGACTATTGGAGTCTGAATTAATTGGGTTTGACCAAGCTGTTTTGGAGGTCAAATTTTGCCCTGTTGACCATTGTTGACTTTCTGATTAGGGCTTTCTGTGGTTGCTATTTGACTAGACATATTTCACTTTGATGGGGGAAGTGAATATTGCATATTGTACCCTCTCTCTCTATTGAACTTTTGAAGAATAATAAGAAGAATTGATCAAAGGGTTTCCCCACATTGGGGTTTGTCCCTGGCTGGCGCCATATCTTGTGTCCTCTTGTCTTGGCTTGTCTTCCACTGTTTTTATTTATGTTCTATTTACATTTACTATCATGTTAATGTGATTGCTAATCTGGAAATTGATATTGGGCTAATAAGAAAATTGAAGTAAATTGCTCTTGAGCTTAGAACATACCATTGTTATCTAAAATTAACACAATCCATACTGGGTAGTGCCTCATAGGTATCGTAACACATGCTTTGCTGCCTTCCAATATAATTTGGTAGGCCTCACCATAGCATTGTTGAGATGGTCCACTGCATAGCACGTCAGATCGTGTGTTCACAAGATACACCAGTGAACCCACACGCTGCTTGTAAATGGTATTATCAACTTCCTCACCTGAAGAAGCATACTCCTTCCTCTAGTTTGTAGCTAGAGGTGTGTCCATGGGCTTACAATTCTCCATGTGAAATCTTTGAAGTATCTCAGTAGCATACTTGCCTTGAGACACAAACAATTCACCATCACCTTGCCATACTTCCAGCTCGAGGAAGTAATGCATGAGGCCCATGTATTTCATCTTAAAGTCCCTTGCAAGATCCTCTTTGCAAGATCCTCTTTGCAAGAGCGGATCAACTGCTCATCACCAGTCAATATTAAATCATCAACGTATAAAACAAGAATAAACAACTTACCATCTACCACAATGTGATAGAGGTTCGCAATTGCTTCACTTTTGGTGAAGCCCAATCCAATGAGATAACTATCGATCCAAGTGTACCATGCTTAGGGCGCCTATTTGAGACCATACAATGCTCTCTTGAGTTTGCACACATGCGACTCTCGATCATATGTCTCAAATCCTTGTGGTTTCTCTTTGTAAATTTCCTCCTCAACAACACCGTTGAGAAAGACAGTCTTCACATCCATCTGGTGGATTTTCCACCCCATCTGCGCAACCAATGCTAGAATGGATCTAATTGAGGAATATCTTGCAACTGGTGCAAAAGTTTCCTCATAGTCCACTCCCTCTATTTGAGAAATTCCTTTGGCCACAAATCTGGCCTTGCACTTCTCGATGTCCCCATCCGCTACATGCTTCACTTTATAGATCCATCTCAAATCAGCCACTGATTTCCCTTCTGGTCTCTGCACCTCCTCCCATACACTGTTCTTCATGATGGATTCATATTCTTCCACCATGGCATCAACCCAAACTGGTTGAGCAATTGCTTTCTCAAATGAAGAAGGCTATGTCTCAATGAGCTCTATCATGAGAGCCATGTACCCAGTGTACCTATCAGGTGACCTCCTTTGCCTGTGCTGTGATGTGGGGCTCCCACATTCTCTCATGCATCTTGCAACAATCTATCAGCTTTTCTGGTTCTCTCTGCCTCTTGTTTGCTCCACAACCTCTCTTGAAGCTCATCATGAGGCTCCTCCTTTGGAGCTAGAAGCTCCTGCTTCGGTGGGATACTCAACTCTCGTTCCAGAGAGCATCTCATAGTCTTGTCCTCATCAAACTTGACATCTCTCCTTACAACTGTCATCCTCAATGAAGGCAAATACACCGGGTAATTGTGTGGAGTTTCGGTGTATCCTACAAAAACTCCCAACTTTGCTGTAGGCGCAAGTTTCTTTCTTGAATCCTTGGAGACATGGCAATAAAGTGAAGCTCCAATTTTTTTGAAATGAGACACATTAGGGTTTCTCCTAGAGAAAGCTTCCTCCGGGGTGATCATACTAAGTATCCTATGAGGGCTTCGGTTCTGTAAGTAGACTGCGGTGTTGCATGCTTCTGCCCATAGATGTAATGGCAACCCCTGATCATGCAACATGGCCATTGCTGCTCCCACTATGCTCTTGTTTTTCCTCTCAGCTACCCCATTCTGTCATGGGTTATGGGGTGTTGTCAGTTCTCTTCAAATACCTTCTTTCGCACAGAATCCTTAAGGGCATGCGAAATAAATTCCTCTCCATTGTCGCTCCTGAGAGCTTTCACCTTCTTTCCAGTCTCCTTCTCAACTAATGCTCTGGACTCAACAAATTTTGAGAAAACTTCATCCTTATTTTGCATGAAGAAGATCCAACATTGTAGAAATTTCACATGTAGAGCAAACCGATATATGCAATGTCCTAAAGCATAATACTTGTTCTACTTCTACAAAACATTAAGCAGAAGCATAATCGAATTCATGAGCAACATCAAGTAGAAACATGCATAACTGATCAAGAGAAATCAATCACACATAACACAAAATATATCACAGGGGAAAGCACCAACATAAAACCCCAACACTATATTATCAATCAAGTGGAAATCCTCTTCAACATACAAAAAGAATCAGTTCAATAACTATCCTGCTCTCTCTATACTTTGATGATCTTCAATCAGAAGATGAAAATCATGGACTACCTAAGCCTCAATATATAGGCCACAAATCCTCCGATCTCCTACAATAGATCCTTCTCCATGCAAGGAATACTTACTAGAAATATCGAAGCATTTGATAGTACACTGCCCCACAGCTGATCTCAACTGGGTCTCTGACAGAATTGAGATGCAACAATTATCCATGAGTGAATTCTCAGTTATCTAAAATAATAGTTGTCACATGCATGCAAGCATTAATAAATTATATTTTATTATTTTAACAACTTGTTAAAATAATCTAAATGGACTTGACTAGTTAGAACTAAGTCAATTGATTCTCTCATTATAGAACTCATACTTATTCCCTCAATCAGTGAAGGAAATTAAGGATAAATTCCTCAACCAGTGGAGGAAATTAAGGATAAATTCCTCAATCAGTGGGACAACTCATGTGCATGCTCACAAAGACTTCAAATTTGAATTTCCTTAACTAATAAACTCAACTGAAATTAATTAAATTAATATTTCAACTACTGTTAAGGACCAAAATTAATTTTACTTCCTATAAATAGACTAGGGATTGCTATAAATAGGAAGGGACCAGAAATGCTATTTTAGAGCTTCCTATTTTTAGCAGTTTCACCTCTTCACCCGATGTGGCAATGACCTCACTGGCCAAACTGCTATTTTTAGCAGGTCTATTTTTTAGCACATCTAAATTTAACATTTCTTGTTGCACATTTTTCAACACTCATTCTCAACAAGAAAAGGCCTTCTCTCGAACTCGATCCGAACTCTGGAATGTTCACATGCAAACACATCTATTCTATCCGGTCCACTTGCTCCAACAACACTTGAAAACAAAAACACTCCCAACTGACCACTTTGTTGGGCTAGGAACATACTCTGATGCTGAAGCTCTACCTGCTGCTGACAAGTGCTCCCTCTCTGACACCTGCGCTACTGCAACATCTCCATGCATCTCGCACCATTGCACACCTCTCTGTGCCACCTTGCATTGTGCAAAACACTTGTGCCTCTCGCATTGCTGCAGCCTGCTAGCTATGCGCTGTCTTGGGATTCCCTGCACTGTCGCTCTCTCTGCCGCTCCATCTGCATCTGCCTCTACCCAATCAATCAGTTCCTGCTACTCCACATCGGGGCTCCTGTAGCAAGGTCTCATCCAAGAGGTTGGGTACCTCAAGGATCCTGCCCCTCCTCCTTGGGACAATCATTCTACATCGCCCCACCTCCTACCTGGAGGTATGGCTCCATGTGATCCCTTTGCCCGCCTGGCTCGAAGTTTCCCCCTACTGGAGGTTTCTGCATGAGTAGATGTTTCTATTTGATCTCCTCTCAGCTTCTCTAGTTGTGGCTTCTCCACAACCTCCTGAAGCTGCTTCATCAATTGTGGCTTCTCCACAACCTCCTGAAGCTGCTTCATCAATTGTGGCTTCTCCACAATTGTCTAAGACTTCTTCTGGCGCTGCATGTTGAGAGGTAATTTACTCTCCCTTTCAACCTTTAAGTGTCTAACTTTTCCCTTGCTCTTCAAGGCTTTGCATGCATCTTGTACCTCAAGTGCATACAGGTTCTTGGCTAGCACACCAATCTATTTCCACTTTCCCGCTACCACGAAATTTTCTAGAAAAGGAGTTAATTTTAGATCAGCGATATCTCCCTCATTCGAACTCCTATTCAGCCGATTTTTTTTTTGATTTTGGGTATTTTTCTGCAAGGAACCCAAATCTGCTATTTATTTATGAAAATTTTGTACATAAATTTTCAGATCTGCTCTACAAACTTTCGGCCCAAAACTTAAAAACTTTGAAATCTTCTCTCAGTATACTGTTCTTGCTTGATCACCTGTGCTCTGATACCATGTAGAATTTTGTAGAATTTTTCTACAAATCAGCTAGCTCTGATACCATGTAGAAATTTCACTTGTAGAACAAAAATATATGCAATGTCCTAAAGCATAATACTTGTTCTACTTCTACAAAACATTAAGCAGAAGCATAATCGAATTCATGAGCAACATCAAGTAGAAACATGCATAACTGATCAAGAGAATTCAATCACACATAACACAGAATATATCACTGGGGAAAGCACCAGCATAAAACCCCAACATTGTATTATCAATCAAGTGGAAATCCTCTTCAACATACAAAAAGAATAAGCTCAATAGCTATCTTGTTCTCTGTACTTTGATGATCTTCAATCAGAAGATGAAAATTTTGGACTACCTAGGCCTCAATATATAGGCCACAAGTCCTCCAATCTCTTATAATAGATCCTTCTCTATGCAATGAATACTTACTAGAAATATCCAAACATCTGATAGTACACTGTCCCACATCTGATCTCAACTGGGGGTCTGACAGAACTGACATGCAACAGTTATCCATGAGTGAATTCTCAGTTATCTAAAATAATAGTTGTCATATGCATGCAAGCATTAACAAACTATATTTTATTATTTTAACTTGTTAAAATAATCTAATTGGACTTGACTAGTTAGAACTAAGTCAACTAATTCTCTCATTATAGAACTCATACTTATTCCCTCAACCAGTGGAGGAAATTAAGGATAAATTCCTCAATCAGTGGGACAACTCATCTGCATGCTTACAAAGACTTCAAATACGAATTTCCTTAACTAATTAACTCAACTGAATTAATTAATTAAAATTTCCAACTGCTGTTAAGACCAAAATTAATTTTACTTCCTATAGATAGACTAGGGATTGCTATAAATAAGAAGGGACCCAAAAATGCTATTTTTAGAACTTTCTATTTTTAGCAGTTTCACCTCTCACCCAATGTGGCCAATGACCTCACTCAATGTTCCACCAAGGTTCTGGGACGAGGGGGCGAGGGAGCGAGGGGGCGCGGGAGCAGCCTATGCAAAAGCTCCCTA
>APFE030086145.1:0-26426 GCA_000404065.3 Pinus taeda
CTTGGACCCAATACCTGGGGTCGTCATTTCGAACCAAATACCATGGACCAATACCAAAATACCATGGACCAAATACAGCGGACCAAAACCATGTACGCACTTTTCCTTCTGTGAACCTGCGTGTATACGTACACGCGCCTTTTTCTCTGCAAACCTACGTATATACGCACTTTCATCATGGTCAACCTGCGTATACCTTTCTTTTGACTTACTGCACTAGATCTGCCATCTGATTAAGTTGCCATCACCTGTATCATACCTCTGAGTGAGTTGCCATCAAGGACAACACCTGAATTATAATGTCAACATCAAAGTGTTTTGAATGCAATACATATTTATCTGCATGGTTCAATGATGACATCCATAGTGTCTGGAGAAAGTATTTCCTACTACTAGTTGAGGTTGTTGAAGAAAAATGTGTGATTATTTTCAGAATAAGAAGTTAAATTGCTTTTCTAAATTTGTAGCATGGAAATCTTAGGTGGAGAAATAAACAGGTAAATAGCTCAAATCTCTAAGGTTTTATAATGGAGGTGAGTTTGTTTCAACTTTGTTTAAGGAATTATGTAAAAGAGAAGGCATACACAAGTATTATACCACTCCCATACACTCTATAACAAAATGGATTCATGAAAATACGGAATAGGATAGCTATGGACATCGCAAGGTGCATGGTGCACAACCAAACTATGTCATATTGGTATTGAGTAGAAGTAGTGAATACCATGCTCTACATCCTAAACAAAAGTCCTTGTAATCTTTGCAAAATACTATTCTTGAGGAATCATGGTGAGGTAGAAAACCTTTTGTAAGCTATTTTCGTATTTTTTGTTCTATTTCTTTTTCACATATTCCCAAGGAAAAGAGAAGTATTTTAGATGCAAAAAGCAAGGTTCACATGTGTGTTGGCTACAATGAGCAGTCTGAAGTGTACATGTGCTAGATGTCTCTATTAAGAAAATTGTGGTTAATAGATATATTGTTGTGGATGAGAAAATATTTGTCTTCTCTAATAACAATAAATCTATGGATAGTAGTGTATGGGAAACCATTGTTGATTCGAGAAAAAAAATTTGGTGTTGAAATCACATAGGGCTCAGTGTTTGGAACAATAGAGGAGCCAAAATCCAAGTTGTGGCGGGGGGGGTTACTCTATTGAAGAAGAGAGGTATATTCAATCTTTGTGGCAAGATCGAGAGGGCCGAAAAAATGATTGAAGTGGTACTATACTACAATGAAGGATATTCAAGAAGACGAGTTACCAAAAAGTAATAGAAGGATGGTCTATGTGATTGAGGAAACAAATTTTGTAAGGTAGTGAGTAGGTAAATTTTGTTATAACTTCAGTTGTTTTGTGTTTGAGCCTAGCAAAGTTGAAGAATCCATTATAAAATTTTAATGGGAAGTTGTCATGCAAGTAAAATGTGAAGTGTTGATGCAAAAAAAATGTTGTCAACATTCCTCCAAGGAAGAAATACATTAGTTGTAAGTAGATTTATGAAGGAAAATATCAATTAGGTAGTCCCTTTAGCAAACACATAGCTCGTTTTGTCGCCAAAGGTTACATAAAAGAGGAAGAGATAGTCTATGAAGAAACCTTTTCTCCCCATCATAAAGATGGAAATCTTTCAATTAGTTGTCTCCATTGTTACTCATTTTGGATGGAAGGTATATCATATGGATATTAAATGTTCCTTATTGATATGGATACTTATATGAGAAGGTCTACATGATGTAGCCTCAAGGGTTTCAAGTTCCCAAAAATAAACATTTGGTTTTTTCATTAGTAAAGTCCTTGTATGGACTCAAGCACGTTCCTTGAGCCTAGTATTTCATACTTGATAAGTTTTTTAGAGATCTTAGATATAAGATAAAAATCATTATAAACCTAGTCTCGATGTCAAATAGTGGTGATGAAATAATGACCCCAATTGTGCCACACATGATTCATCAAGTAAAAATTGAAATTTATTATTTTTTTGAAATGATTGATTTAGGCCTACTTCATTATTGTTTAGGTGTAGAGTTTTGGAAATTTGATCACATTATATTTGCATCATAATTTAAGTATGTGAAAGATCTCTTATAAAAATTCATAATGACTAGGTGTAATCGTATATCCACACCAATGGAAGTTGCGATACAACTCTTAACTTACATTGACTAACCACCAGTGAACGAGTCATTATATCAATAATGGGTAGGTAGTTTGATTTACCTTACTACTACTTGACTAATATATGTTTTATAGTAAGTTGCCATTGTTGATTCATGTCTAAACCTCAAGAGGTGCATTAGCAAGCTACAAAATGAGTCCATTGATGTGTCAAGGGGACCCTTGACGTTGGAATTCTATATCAGAGATCTATGGAATCCATTCCAGTATAGTATATTGATTCTGACTAAGTTGGATTAGTTTATATGAGGAGGTCAACGATAGGTTAAGTGTTCACTCTTGGTTCACGGGTAATTTCATGCTAGAGTAAGCTACAACCTATAGTTGCCTTATCCTCCATTGAAGCTAAATACAAGGTAGCCATCAATATAGGTTGTGAGGCAATATGTTTATGAAGAGTATTGGTTTATTTTCACTTGACCAAAACAAATCCCACCTCATTTTTTATGAAAATTAGAGTATTCTTAACATGGTGAAGAACCCAATCTATCACATGGGAACTAAGCATATTGAATTTCATTATCATTGCATTAGACAACTAGTTGATAAATAATACATGCTTATTATTGTCATATAACATAATAAATTGCGGACATAATGACAAAACCACTTGGTAATGACAAGATTGTCAAGTTTAGAGATAAAATTGGAATTATATATGATTTGTTCTTTCAGGTAGGGTATTAGATTTCCTAATTGAGATGCATAATAATGACACCAATGAATTCGTATATCCAAGTTATTTAGGATGTAGTTCTTATTATCTATTTGGAATATTGTTCATCTGGAATAGTTTATTATAAATATATGATACTTTGTTAGAGGTTTCATGTGGCTATATATTGGAGCCAATGCACTGTAATCGATGAGTCATTTGAGTGTTTCTTGTAATATCGATGCTTATGCCCTAAATGATTATATTGGTGGTCATGTCATTGGTTTTAATTAATGATCTTGATGATTATTATGTCATGGATAATCATCATGAGTTCTTTCCCTTGCTGATGATTATGAGTATTCCACTGGTGAATTATGGAAGTTTGTTTCCTTGAATTATTTGCAACCTAATTACTTACATCAAGAATTAAAATATATGTGTTTACTTAATAAGTTTAATTATTATTTCTTTGATGGCCCATGATGTATAACACATTGATTATTGACTTGATGATGTGTACACTACTTCTTCTTATGACACATTATGATTTATGATGTTATGATGACCCATGTTGAATGCGTGTGTGTGTGTGTGCACGTGTGTGTGTTGGTATTATTGGAGAAGCCTAACCTTATGCAAGTTAGGACTTAAATGAAGAGGCCAAGGAATCATATCCAAGGAAAAAGGGCTCATGTTCAATTAGGGTAATCACCCAATCCTAGTGCCTAAGAAGCACAGGGAAGGGGAAATGCCTTGAAAATGAGATTAAATTTAACTAGGGTGAAAAGGATGAAGGGGAATTTGCTACAATTATTTTCCCCAACTTTAATACTTGTAAATTTAGCCCTGGCCCAAACTTCACCCAAGAATCTAGTAGCGAGTCCAAGAGGCATTCTTGGGGGGAAGCAATTACACACTTGATAGATTAGAAAGGAGACCACGTGTCTTGTATGAGGGGAAATACCTAACAAGGGATGTGGGGGAGGTTCATGCTTATGCTAACTTTTCATGCTCAAAATAAATTTGGTTATGAATTGTGACATTGGGATATAAATTTTACTTGTCTCGAGTTCTAATAGTGATGACAATTCAAGCAACAAAGACAAGGTTATCCTTAAGAAAGGTGATGAGGCATTTTTTTATCTACCAAGGGTTTGTTGTATTACTATACCTAAAGTTTTGTTGCTTCATGTAGTTTGATCAATTTGGATATATTTTTCGATAATATAAATTATTATTTCATCATAAGGAGACTAGTTTATTGTTGATATGATATGACTAGAGAGTATTGGCACATTCTACTTGCTTTCTTTGGCCACACAACCATGCTAATATAAACCCCTAATGCATTTCCAATGTTCTCACTCAAATATTTTTCCCCATATGAATTTTGGGATATTATAAAGAGTGCAACCCATGCCAAAACTATTTGATCCAATCTCATGAATTTAGGCCTAGTCTCATAAAATTTCATATATCAAATATCACATAAAAAGAGTAAATAAGTATTTTTAAGTTGGGTTAATTGCTTAGTTTTTGTCAAGTTTTCACATTGCTATTTAGTATAAAATCATGGGAAACCAAATAGTGGAAAAACCAAAGTTTCTTCAACATCCAAAATTTAAATCATGACAGTCTAGCAAAAAAAACAGAGATTGTTTCGTAGGTCTTTACAACCTAATCTACCCTTTAACATGTAAATTAAAAACCAACAAAATGAACTAAAGAAACGATAGGAACCATGACTGTCACTGCGACATAGATGAGTTAGGTGCTTCCACTGCGATTAGCTCCTTGCCATTGCCTAGTGAATAGCCTAGATTTAGACGAAGGCCCATATGGTCACTAATTTTATTTAAGAGTTTGTTTAGCTTCTTCACAAAATGCTATGACTCATCCAATATGAGGAGGATTTCCTCCTTGGACTCATTGCATTCTATCAATACACAACATGGCAAAATCTTTTAATTCTAGTGGATATCGACAATATACATCTATTGGCTATATATTCCTCTAGTGTGCCTTGTGTTGAGAGCCCAGTCTACAACTGCTCCAACCACTTTAGTATTTTTCAAACGTCGATACTATGTTGCAATGTCCTAATTCTTTCCTAAATATTTGGTGGAGTGTCGATGGGATATAGATGTATTAAAGTTTTAGCTCTTTATTGGGCTTGAGAGCCTCCCTATTCTCTAAATTAGACCACTCCTTGCCAACTTTGAGCATATTAATGAGACATTATAAGCTCAAACAAAGGCTAACATACACGTAGACTTCCCAAAAGATGAATATATACTTCAGAGATGGAAGTGAAGGGCAAGGGAAGCCAAGGAGGGGAGGAGCTCGGGAGACAAGGGCTTTTATAAAGGATGAATTGGTTTAGAGAATAAATCAAAGGATAAAGACTGTGACCATAAACATAAATTCAAAATGGAAGGGCACCCCAACCAATCTCAACTACAATGGTCCAAGGGAGGGGCCAAGAGTTGACATAACAACAAAGAAAACAGGAAACGATGGAACTAAAACCTAAGGGATCCACTAGGGGAAAACACTAGAAACAACGGAAACAACATGGGAGAGAAAGTTATCCACTAGACAGACTTAAAGTATTGTCCCTAGAGGAAACCTCCTGTTGCATTATCACAATTTAAGAATAATAAAACATGAAATTTAATAATTCAACACGCTATAAGGCCTTATACCCTGAATTAGCATATGTCTCATGAAAATTAAAACCATTGATTGGAATGAATGCTTGCACTTCCAAATGATGAGTGTTTTTTGGGGGTGTGTAGGCTAAGAATGAACTTAACAATGACTCTAAAATTCCATGCCCCAATATCATAACTACTATTGATTTCCACTCAATGGTGATCATTAAACCAATAATAGTTCTAGAGGAACCCAACACAAAATTAGAGTGATCTTGCACAATCTTCCATGAAAATCTGTGATTGCCTATTAATGACATTAAGGAGCGTGAATAACCACATCTTCATTTATGAGTGCTTGATGGGATGAGGTCCATGCACCCTTCGACCTTGCACATCTTTGTCACCCCATTTAAGATATTAAGGCCTTTCTTAGCTAACTCCGAGCATTCTTGTTTTAGAGGTAAGTTGGAAATTTAGTCCTAAGTAAAGCTAAGCAACCTCATATTATCTTTGCATCCTTCATTAGCTAGGTAGTCTACTATTTTGTTCCTGTCTTATTGAATATCCAAGGTGATAATGATAGGGATTGAAGGAAGGATGTTTACAACATATTCCAAACCACTTTCCAAATGCCAACAATAGGACAATTTACTAAGTGCAACTCCATGGGGGATTTTAGTGATCATGTATATGACAATCTGTGAATCTCTTTCTGTAACTAATTCAAATGAATCTTAACATTGAGCTATTTGAGGATCGCTCTCTAAATTTTTGAACTCTACCGCATTATTGCTATTGATTCTCATGGGACTAGAAAAGAGATAAAGGATCCTTCCTAGTTGATCCCAAAAACTCCATCAAAAGTTGTTTTCACTGGGTTTACCTTAGAGGTCCCATCAATGTTCAATTTGATGAAGAGCTAAAGAGGGGGCTTCCATCCTATTGTGATAGAAGAGGGACCCAGGGAGGGAAAGTTTTAAGGTTTCAAACAAATTAAAACAAAATCCAAATATTTAAGAATACTAACTTATGAATCCTTGGCTTGCAAGTCCTATTTGACCAATGTTGAGAAGTTATTGATTCTTTGAATTGTCATTAATTTTGGTCTAAATAGATTCCTGGTTGAGAGAGCAATTTTGGAAGACTCTACAATTTATTTCTTTCCATATTTCCCATGGAATGAATCCAAGTATAAGCATTCAAATTCTAAAGAGAATAAGATTTAAGAAAGTAACTTTGCTCCATATATCAATGGTATTAAGAATTATGTTCATTTTTTGATCCTTTTGGTGCATTATGGTTTCCATTGCATTCCATTTCCTCGACAAAAGGATGCCAATTGAAAATATGCTCTAAATCTTCTAATGTAGATCTGCATAGATGGCATAAGGAGAGCCCAAGGAATCCCCTTTTGAGGAGTTTGTTCCAAGTGAGATTTCTTCCTTGGATAAGGAGCTAAAGAAAAATAAATAATTTTTTGTCCCAAAGCCCCCCCCCCCCAAAAAATGTGATTCCGAATTTCTTCTTTGGGGTGATCCTACAACCTTACTTTTAATTGGTAAGCTTCCTTGATTGTTGGGAAGCGGATCATAGCAGGTTTTTGGGGCTTAAATCCCAAATTTTGGTCAAGTATAATGTAAAGACAACGTGAAATGCGGACGCCGAGCGCAAGAGTCTAGGGTTGTCCGCCCTAACATAATGTAATTTAATGTAAAGTGTGTCGGCCCACCGACCATGGGATTGTATAGATTGTATAAATAGAGCGAGGCTCTAATTGTAAAGGAAGTCTTAGTCTTTGGGAGAAGTAACAAATAGATGCGAAGGCATGGTTAGAAGTTAGAGGTAGATCAGAAGGTATTGGGTCGTAATGATAGGTAGAGGTTGTGCAACTCAGTGCGCAGAGGCCTAGTAGAGTCCGCAGCTGAGTGCGCGGTCCCCTGCAATTGAGTGCGCAGGGCGAAGTTGGGATTGTACTTGGACATAAAATTGATAAAAGATAAGTTGATTTTGAAATATTGTGTGTTTATGCTTCTGTTATATTTATGCATCTCTTTACAGTCTTATGATTGCGCGCACTTGTTATGAATATTGAATGATTAATGAGAATATCAGGCCCACACAATTAAGTTAAGATCTATAATAATATCACAATAAGGATAAAGGATCTAAACAACACCTTTTAGCACTCTTTACAAAGCTGCGCAAAAGTAGTTGCAGAAGTTGCGAAGGACAGGTGGCTGCGCGGAGCAGCGCAAGCACGTAGGTTCAGTTTGCGAACTTCCTAGATTTCATCAAGACATCCCTTGGGTGTGGAAACATGGTTCCAACACCCTCCCATACTACCTCAGGTGAGACCTCAGTCCACGCACCGCGGACTGTTGCAGAAAGAGCCAGTCGTTTCAGGATTTGTTTGGCTAAATCACTTCTGAACCTGGGTCAGGCCCCAACAAGCCAATAACAGCCTTAATGGCCCAACAAGCCAACAACATATCTGCCTTAAAGTCTGCAAAGCTCCGCAGACTATTGTATACCGTAGGTGATAGGCGCGGTCGTTTGTTGATCCCCATCCGTATGCTTGCCTCCATAAGTATCTAGAAGATCTTGGTCTCACGGATCCATGTAGCATCCCTTGTTGCCCATAGCGACACGTATTTCGCTGCCTCTGGTAAGTCCTGATCGAGAGGAGGAAACTGATTGTCCTCCGGCAATTCCCCTGCAACCAATAATATGGATAAGAGCAACCACACGTAGTGGAAGGCCTTACCCTGCTCCTAGGCCTCCTTGCAGTTCGTCAGGAACTCCTCGCAGAGGAACTACGCCCAGTTGAACTGTACCCCCTCGATGCATTTCTTGGCCAGTGCGATGACCATTTCTGGTACCTCTTTGCCCCGAAATTTTCTCATTACTTTTCCTGCCAACAGCTAGGTGGCTACGCGCACCCCTTTGTCTTGAATGCTAGTAATGACATAGCCCCTCTGCTTCTTCTCCAAATTGTATTTCTTCTTCATGGCCTCTGCAAGCGCCAAGTCACTGCTTTGGCCAGCTATTTCCGCGGGGTCCCTTCCCATACAGGGAATTCGAGAAATCCTATGAGTAAGCTCCACCGTGATGGGAATCGGCTCCTCCAGCCACAAGTACCCATCATGCACTAGGTAAAGTAGTTGCCTGATGACAAATATTGTGATTGGTGCCCGGTGAAAGTGTAGAATCCATAGTAGGTGGAGTAGCCCGGCCTCCTCCACCCTGCGTAGCCATTTCTATGGTTGTAGTGTTGTAACTGACCCTTCCTTGCTCTGTTTCATAAGTTGGCTAGTCTCCAAATGTGGGAACTTTTCGCTGTCCGCGAGGTCCCAATCTTCAAATTTCATCGTGGGCACCCGGCCTAGGATTGATCCCTCAAATAGAATTCCATCTAGGAGGAGTGGGGTTTCAAGTGTGCTCTTAACGACATCCACATCCTTTGGTACTTTTTCTTTCCCTCTCTGTGGGGCGACATATTTGGGCAGTTTTTCTACAGCGCTCACTGGCTAAATGTCTTCTACCATTTCTTCATCTGGTTCAATCTCTTCTACAATGGCCTAGAGATCCTCCTCCTCATCGTCTGTCTCAAGATTAACCGTCTTTCCCTTGTCTTCCATTAACCCTCAAATTTTGCGGAGACATACAGACCATTCCTGCTGCCTATGGATCCTTTTTGGGCCTTGGTGTCCGGCAACGAAACCATTTGTTGGCTTGTTGGGGCCTGACCCAGTTCAAAAGTGATTTAGCTAAACAAATCCCGAAACTACCGGCTCTTTCGGTAACAGCCCGCGGTGCGTGGACTGAAGTCTCACCCGGATAGTATGGGAGGGTGCTAGAACCAAGTTTCCACACTCTAGGGATGTCTTAATGAAATCTAGGAAGTTCGCAAACAGAAGTTGTGAGCTTGCACTACTTCGCGTAGCCGTTTGTCCTTTGCAACTTGTGCAACTGCTTCCGCACAGCTCTGTAAAGAGCGCAAAGAGGCGTTGTCTAGATCCTTTATCCTTACTGTGCTATTATTATAGATCTTATCTTAATTGTGTGGGCCCAATATTCTCATTAATCATTCAACATTCATAACAAGTGCACGCAATCATAAAACTGTAAAGAGATGCATAAATATAACAGAAGCATAGACACACAATATTTCAGAATCAAACTTATCTTTATTTGTACTCAAGTTCAGTTACATACCCGATTATGCGCTACGCACTCAGCTACAGGGGTCCGCGCACACGGCTGCGGACTCTACTAGGCCTCTGCGCACTCAGCTGCAGAGCCTCTACCTATCACTACGACCCAATACCTTCAAATCCACTTCTAACTTCTAATCATGCCTTTGTATCTATCTGTTTCTTCTCAAAAACTAAGACTTCCCTTACACTTAGAGCCTCGCTTTATTTATACAATCCCATGGTCCGCGAACCATGGGTAGGTCGACACACTTTACATTAAATTAAATTATCTTAGGGCGGACAACCCTATACTCTTGCGCTCCGTGCCCGCATTTCGCGGGGTCTTTACATTACACTTGACCAAAATTCGGGCTTCAAGCACCAAAAACATGCTATGGGGGGATCTGCTGACCAACAAGCCCCCAACACAATCATCGTGACTCATCCCGAGTCACTCTGCTAGTGCAGCGATCTTTGTTTGAAATCCATCTAATTGTGCATGTGTGGCGCAAAGGTCCGCAACACACTGCTCTATTGTCTTTTGGATCTACTCTGCTCGCTTGGCTAAATGCTCACTGTCAGGGTCAAATCCCTGTCTTAGGTCGTGCATCGCTTTCATGTGTGTGAGTTTTCCTTCGATGTCGGTTGTGATGAGGAAGGCCTCATTGATCCAAGGTTGGATGTGTGCTTTAAGTACTACCTCTTTTTGGGGCACTGCGTCCACTTGTTCCTTCAATGCCTTTGCCTGTTGTAGCCTCGCGAGCCGCTAGGTTAGGAATACTGTCTGTGTCATCTCGTGCACACTATCATATTGCATTTGAAGCTCTCGCACCTTTGTTTCCAACCGTTGTATGGTGGGATCCTCCTGTAAGGTTGTGAGGACCCCGAAGGATTCTTCCAACAAGGTGGTACAGCTCTGCACTGCCTGTACAATATCTCCCAACCCTTTCCGGATATTTTTGGTGCGCTGTTCTCGAACTTCTGGGGGCGTGGAGGGTTGCGCCTTTAATCTTAGTTCAGCAATTTGTAGGTTGAGGTCCAACTAGATCCTCGTAGCTTCCTCCTTTGCTTCACGGAATCCACTGGTAAATTTGTGGATCTGCATTCCTATTGGTAGATCTATCGCAATTTCCGGTTCTGGGATGCAACGACATGCTTCTTCTAGGATCTACTCCAATTTTTGGTTCTTCACCACCACTTCATCGCGTTGTAGGCTAAGTCGTTCGATGTTGATTCGTTGTTCACTTAGCATTTTCACTGCGCGACCCTCCCTAGCGCGGAGTTCTATTGTCGCTTCATCTTGTAGCCGGTATAAAATATCCTGCGGAAGGGCAGCCAAGTTTAGGCCGAGTCCCTTGATACGTCCTACTGCATCTCTATCCTCCATGTTGTCCACTGCCAGTGCTCCTTCGGGCAACGCGATGGTGTTAGCCATTCTGGCCTACAGTAGTTGCTTTCTTGTCGATGTTCCCTCAACCCCGTAGGTGACTACCATCCCCTCTTGTCGGGGCCACACCTGAAGTCCCTGGACTTGTGCCCTGAGGGCCCCCAACACATTCTTTTACTCCATCATTGCTTCCTGAAGCACTTCCCTGGTGACTTCACGAACTGTCTCGTCGATATCATATAGATCACCCTCTGTCAGTGTAATAAGCTCCCCATCCAGTTTGTATGCATTGGTCTTCTTTGATGGCCCTGTTCTTTCCGTTCGGCGCGGTCGTTTCAGTTGTGTTGATGTCGTGCTCGGGTCCGTGCCTTCCACCGTGCCATCTGTCCCTTGTCCTGTGGTCAGATCCGGGCCTCTTGGCTCCTGCATCGTGGTTTCCCTAGTTTTCGGTGATGTTGCTACTTTGTCTGCGGCCTTGGTCTGCTCCGCAGTGGCCTTTGCTGCCTCTCGAGAAGCCCTTATGTCCTCGACAAATTGCGTGTTTTGCTTCTGTTGTGATAGCAACTTGGTGGTATCCTTCTCTCTCTATATTGCTGCCTCATCGCGCATTGCTCGATCTGGGGCACGCCACTCGGGTGGCTATGAGTCGAGCACCATGAACATGGCATCATCAATCGCAATGAAGAGGACTTTTGTCCATTTCTGCTCCAGGTCCTTCCGTGCCCTGATATACACATTTTGCATATATACCTTAAAAATCTACAAGCCTCCGTAGACTGTTGTATACCGTAGGTGATAGGCGTGGTCGTTTATTGATCCCCATCTGTATGCTTGCCTCCATAAGTATCCAGAAGATCTTGGTCTCACGGATTCACGTAGCATCCCTTGTTGCCCATAGCAACGCGTATTTCGTTGCCTCTGGCAAGTCCTGATCGAGATAAGGAAATTGACTGTCCTCCGGAAATTCCCCTGCGACCAACAAGATGGATAAGAGCAACCACGCATAGTGTAAGGCCTTACCCTGCTCCTGGGCCTCCTTTCTATTCATCAGGAACTCCTCGCAGAGGAACTACACCCAGTTGAACTGTACCCCATCGGTGCATTGCTTGGCCAACACGATGACCCTTGTTGGTACCTCGTTGCCCCAACATTTTCTCATTACTTTTCCTACTAGCAGCTGGGTGGCTACGCACACCCCTTTGTCTTGAATGCTAGTAATGACATAGCCCCTATGCTTCTTCTCCAAATTGCATTTCTTCTTCATGGCCTCTACAAGCGCCAAGTCACCACTTTGGCCATCTATTTCCGCAGGGTCCCTTCTCGTACAAGGAAGCCGATAAATCCTATGAATAAGCTCCACCGTGATGGGAATCGGCTCCTCCAGCCACAAGTACCCATCATGCACTAGGCAAAGTCGTTTCCTGATGACAAATATCATGATTAGTGCCCAGTGAAAGTGTGGAATCCATAATAGGTGGAGTAGCCCAGCCTCCTCCACCCCGCGCAGCCATTTTTGTGGCTATAGCACTGTAACTAACCCTTCCTTGCTCTGTTTCATAAGCTGGATAATCTCCAAATGTGGGAACTTTTCACTGTCTGCGAGGTCCCAATCTTCAAATTTCATCGTGGGTAAGCGGCCCAGGACTGATCCCTCAAATAGAATTCCATCTGGGAGGAGTGGGGTTTCAAGTGTGCTCTTAACGACATCCACATCCTTGGGTACTTTTGCTTTCCCACTCCGTGGAGGGACATATTTGAGGAGTTTGTTCCAAGTGATATTTCTTCCTTGGATAAGGATCTAAAGGAAAATAAATATTTTTTTGTCCCAAAGTCCCCCCCTCACCCTTCAACCCCCCAAAATGTTTTGCCAAATTTCTTCTTTGGGGTGATCTTGTAACCTTACTTTTAATTGGTAAGCTTCCTTGATGGAGAAGGAGCCACTTAATTTGTGACCCCATCAGATCTTGTCTATTTGTTTTGAAAGAGGAAAGAGTTGTAGATAAATATCTTGCTAGAAAGATTATCATTCTCCTCCGTTTGGCCATAGTTTCCAATCATCTTCTTGAAGCCATTGTCTCCATTGATTATGTGAATTTCTTTTTTCCCAAAAATATGCTACTATATGCTTGTATCTTTCTTTCGTATATATCCTTATCCCCTCTAAATCATTCAATCCATCAAGTTTTCAAAGTTGTTTCCAAGAATATTCCCATAAGAGGGTAATGCAAACATCCTTTGTTTCCCAAAAACATTCATGTTGGATAAAATGCATGCCTTTGTAAGTTAAACTTCAGATGGAGGATACAAACTAGGTAAATTTCTTCTAAATGAGTTTATTAGCAGGCAAATTGTAGCAATATTTGTAGCTCCAAATTTGTCTCTCTAAGGCTTATCCCCCTTGAAGCCATATCCACCATTATCGTCGTGATTGTGCTTAGAGATTTAGGGTCATCTAATCCAAGCCACCTTTGAGTTTAGGGAGACAAAGGTTATCACAAGTCACCAATGCCCATTTCCTTTCCTTTTTAGCACCTCCATAAAGAAATGATCTTTGGATACTCTGAGTGGAATTAATAATGGAGTTGGGAGCCATCACTGCTAAAATGAGGCAGAATGGAAGACCTTGGATGACTAAGAACGTGTGGTATTGTTATTGCTTTCACTATAATCTGATTTTTCAAGTGATATGACAATGATGATTGTTATCATGCATTGAGATTAACTTTGGTTTATCAAACCTTAAGAAAAATGGTAGAGAATTACTTATTTTACTTTAAAAAAATTATTTCTATCTTCGAAAATATTAGTCTTGAATCTTCATAATTTTGATGAGTTAAGACGTTAGAATGGTTGATAGTGTTACAAATATTTTAAAGTTAAGCTATAGTGTGGGAATTCATAGAATACTAAAAGGGAAATTTCTTTTCATCCTCCACATTATTAGTATCACAAATATGATAGATTGTTTCATCCAAAGTGTTTTAGGAACAGTCCAATGCCCTATTTCATTATGGAGCTCATAAGGTTCATTGTTATTTTAGCAGTGTTGATTTTCTTCTTTAAGCTTGCCAGAGTAGGTGAGGTAACTACCAAAACCTTGAATTCATTTCCATCAACCAAGTAGTCATATATATGCAATGATGTTGTGACCTTTGGTTTCAACTTCTAAGGTGTGATTTCTATTCCTACTCTAATGTTTCATGTTTTCATATTTACATATTTATAAAATATTTACAATTTCGCCCAATCCCTGAGGATTAGGTGTCTAACATCCCCCTCTCGATTCAAAAGGGGTGTTATTGAGCCCAAGAATCATTCTAATTTTTTCAATTTTATCTCTTCCACATACTTTGGTGAATATGTTTGTAATTTTCTCATTTATGGAACGATGTCTTAGATGAATAGTCTTGGCCTCTATGTTATATAAAATCAAATGATACTTTGAGTTGATGTGTCTGGTTCAATCACAAAATCTAGGATTCTTGGAAAACTTGATAGCAAAAGTAATGTCAATCAAAAAGGAGTATAATTCCCTTGTTAATCCTACAAGTCTTTAAGAATTTTCCCGAGCCACACAATTCCCTTTGTTGCTTCTACAACCACCACAAGTTCTACATGCGTTGTGGACTTTACCATAATTAATTGTTTGCATGACCTCGAGGAGAAAACTCTTGGTCCAAGGCTCATAAGACAACCTAAATTAAATACTCCATTTTCTCTGTCTTCGTTAAAGTTTGAATCATAATATCCAATCAATTTTAAGTTATCCACCTGTGAGTATTTGAGTCCAAAGTGTTGAGTTTCTTTCAAGTACTTTAGAATTCTTTTTGCAGCAAACCAATGTCCTTCACATACCTTTTTCATAAATCTAGAAATAATTCCAACAATGGATGAAATATTTGCTCTGGTAGTGGTGAGATAGATAATACTTCCCACAAGTTGTCTAGACTTGGTTGCATCCTCAAATTCGTTCCCTTTTTTTAATGTGAGCTTCGGATTTTATTTCATTTGAGTAGACAAAGGACTACATTCAACCATGCCACACATGTTCAACAATTCTCCAATGCTTTTGAGAAAGTAATATAAAAATTGATTTTGGGTCACTTCAATTCCCAATTAATGATGAAGGTGTCCCAAATATGTCATCTCAAAGTTCTTTATGGGTGAAATATAGTTTTCATTGTTCCCTGTTATTAGTAGATCATCTACATAAACCAAAAGACATACAACATTTTTGCCAAATTTCTTGACAAACATATTTTCACCATCAATATTGAAGCATTTGAAATTCAATTTCAAAATATGCTCATATCGCTTTTCATAATAGAATCACAGTGCTTTCTTTAGGCCATATAAGGATTTGATAAGTTTAAAAACTTTTTTTCCTTTTCCCTTTAGAAAAACCCTTTTGGTTGAGCCATGAAGACATTTTCTCTCAATTCTCCATTCAAGAAAGCAATCCTCACGTCCATCTAATGAACTTTACATCCATTCTAAGTTTCCAAGGCAAAGAGAGTCTATATCATGGCCCATTTTTCTATGGGGTCAAAAAACTTGTTGTATTCGACACCTTATTTTTGTGCAAATCATTTTTCCATGAACCTTGCTTTGTGCTTGCCAAGTGACCCATTTGATTTGTACTTGTTCTTGTAGACCCACTTGCAAATAATAGGTTTGGTTTTGAATGGAGGGTCCACTAATTTACATGTTCCATTCTGTATGAGAGCATCATATTCCCTCTACATTTCTTCTTTTCATTCGTCATGAAAAGAAACTTCTTTAAACAAAGTTTTCTCAATGTCAATAGATAAATTCAATTCACAAATGTATGAAACATCCATGTCATCTACATAAACTAAATCAAAATTATCTACATCACCTCCATGTTTTCAGGTATAACCTTTCGTTCCTGTCTTTCTGACTTCATCATAATGAACACTTTCAAGTGCTTTTGTTATCCATTTTGTGGGACCTTTATGAGATGGTATAGGTTGCTCCATTGATTGAGATGGGTTTCCATCATGATTCAACCTTCCAATCCTCTCAATCACATCACCCAAAGGGTCTTCCTGATCTAAAGAAGTGGCCATAACTTTATGAGGTGAGATAGTGCCTCAAAATAAGATTCCATTGATTGATCCATGATAGGGATCCCCCCTTCAATATGTGGAATCTTATTATCAAATTCATGGTAAGTTTTTGCATAGTCAAATCGAACCAAATGATTAAGTTGTCACTGAACAATGTTGTCAGCCTTGGAAGACTCAACAAAAATCACATCTATAGACAGAACAAAATTCTTATTTACCTCATCGTAAAAAATGGTATGTTTTAGTGGTATATTAATACCCCAAGAAGATACATTTCCAACTCCTTGCATCAAGATTGTTTCTTTATTCCTTAAGAATCAAGGCATAATAGGTGGAACCAAAGACTCTTAGATGCCCTACCAAAGGAGTGTGGCTATACCACATATCATAAGGAGTCTTATTTTTTAGAGCATGAGACAAACATATTTTTTCACATACATTGCACATAGAATTGCATTGGCCAAAAACATCAACTTTACATTTTTTAAAACCATCATTGAGTGAAACATATTTAAGATAGTCTTGTTCATTCTTTTAGTTACACCATTTCGTTGAGGATTATATGGAACAATAGTTTGATGTTGAATCCCATGTTGGTGAAGATAGTTTTCAAACTCATTAGAAGTATATTGTTTTCCATTTCTAGTACAAAGGGAGCAAATATATGATTGTGAATAATTTTCAATCTGTGTATGAAAATATCTAAAAGTTTTAAAAGCTTGTGATTTGATTTTCAATAATTATTCCCAAAAGGAACAAACATAGGGCCACACAAATAAGAATGAACTAGTGCAAGTTTTCTATGTGATTTGGAAGTAGAACCATGAAATGGTTGTTTGCTATGTTTCCTATGATACAAACATCATATTGCTTTAGTTTCCTACGAATAGCTGAATAACCAATAACACCATCTTTTTAAGTAAACAAATACTATCCATAATTAAGATTGCAAGGTACTTTCAATGTATTGAGAAAGGTATGTAGACTTTTGTGCACGAGTAGACGTTCCTTACAACTTTGGTAGTTTTTCCTCTACTCATGTCATGACAATTATGTTGTCAAATTCCTTCCTTATCTCTAGTTTTTCATCAAGCATATGAATAGAGTTGCCATGTTGGCGGATGTGAACAAAGTAAAACAAATTTCTTCACAACTCTGGAAGGTAGAGTACATCATGCTGAAGAAATCAAGAAGTATAGGCAGTTTAAGCCTCATGGTACCAACTGTTGAGGGCTTGAGACTTGATTTATTTGAAAGATACATTGCTCCATCTATATTATTATTGAGGCCTTCAAAGAAGCCTTTTCGAAAGATAATATTCAAGTTGCACTTGTATCAAGCAACCATGCATCTCTCTAAGAAGCAAATGAAGTGTGAAACAAATCTTTAATTACTCCAGTATTGCAATGGGAAACAATATAATGGTCATAAACATGTGCTTTGCCTTTAAGTGGATCTAATTTTTTACCATTGTCGTCTTTCTAGTTTCGATAGTATTTCATTCTCTCTTAGGGATTTTTCATGTTGTTTCACCATGCCCATCTTTGTTGCATCAAAAGAAGTGAAGATCAAATCTTTCTCCTTGATAGTGTTCACCCCCTACCTCTAAAATTATTTCTTCCATGTGCTCTTTTGTAGCCACTTCTTTTAGGAGAATCATGTGATTGATTCTTCCCTTTCCAAGAAATTCACATTGCTTCTCCAGGGAACAAAGTTATTGCCTTCCTCTTCCCAAAATTTTTCTTTCATTCTACAAACTTTTCCACCAAGGTGTTAGAAGTAATGGATTTTTATAGGGATTCGACATAATGAGAAAATGTAGGATAGAGGGCCTTGACAAATGTTATGAGATAAATGCTCATCTTAACTCCAGTGGCATCTACATCATGCATGATGGCTATAATTTCAAAGGCTAGGGCCAAGGGGTCGTCATCTTTCAACTCAAGGTTGAAGAGTTTGAACATCAACTGAACAACCTCCAATTTTGAGTGTGAGTCATATGGATCTTTCAACTTCTTCAATGCACCATAAGAACTTGTAATTGAAACCATATCATGATTCGCCTCTACACCTACAAAAGCAACAATCGGGTCACAGGCTTTGATTTCCTTGTTCTCTAAAATGGCTAGCTCCTTATGTGGTGTAGGATTGGTGGGTGCATTGTCATCCTCTCCTTCTTATATGCCTTTCCCTAAACCATTAACAATGATGATATGCCCAATCTTTCTTGACAATTCTTTGTAGTTCCCTTTTCCAATCAATACTGCTCCAACAATGGCAATGAGAGAATGCATCTTTAACATAGCTTTGGGTTAAGGTTGAAAAATGGATAAGAAAAAACACTACAATAATAATATTTGTTTCTTAAAATGTTTACAAGGAAAGCTCTATATGGTTCATTATAGTATAAAGAAGGAAATCTTAAAGCTTATGCTAAAATTTCCATCTCACTTGAAATAGAGAGAATGTTATGATCCTTGCACCTTAAAAATGATAAGAAACCACCAATTACAATCCACTTCAAGGGGAAACCTCCTTATACAATAAATAGAATAAACAAGACAATATTTGATGATCCTAAGTGTAGGTCTCCTTAGTATACATATGTGAGACAAAGGATACAATTATAATAAAATGGGATCGTGAGGGGTTCTAACCTACATAACAATATAACAATAGAAATGTAATTACTAAATATATAGGGCTTAATAAGTGGTTTTGGGGTTAACATGGGGCTTAAATAAGGCTTAACATGCCCCTCCCTTTCAAAGAAGTGTTGTCCTCAACACTTGACTATTTGTGGGTGTTTTGCATGAAACACCTCATCTTGTTGTGTTGCTTCTTCCATTATTAGGTTCTTCCAATTGTTGAGGTAATAAAGAATTGCTCGATTTCTCAACTGCTTAGTCCTTATTTCTAATTTTTATTTTGGTTCTAGTATTATTTTCCCTTCTTCACTAATCTTTGGTACAAGAGTTTGGATTGTGATCTTATCATTGATGACCTTGTTTAGGAAAGAAACATGGAATATTAGATGTACATGTGAAGATGGAGGGGACTCCAATTTGTAGGCCATACTTCCAAACCTCTACTACACCTTATAGGGCCTATAATGTCTTGGATCTAATTTGTTGTCTTTCTTTTGCTACTTGAGTGACATCTGTTTATATGGTTGTAGTCTCAAAAATGTACAATCCCCCATTTCAAATTCCCTTTGACTACAATGTTGATATACTTGTTGTTTCATCATATTTTGTTACATAACAAAGTTGTCCTTTAATAGTTTGAGAACCTCTTGTTGGCATTGGATGTGGTTCTCAACTGTTTGAGCCTTTATAGTCCCTTTCGAGGGTGAAGTGATGGATGGAGGATGATATCCATAAATTTCCATAAATGGTGACATTTTTGATGAAGTATGGAAGGATCTGTTGTACCACCATTATGCCAAGGGAAACCATTCAACCCATTTTGTCTGTTTTTTAGGTGGAAAACAACATAGATATCCTTCTAAACATTTATTCACAAGCTTAATTTTCCCATAAGATTGAGGATGGTAAGATAAGCTATGAGCCAATTGAGTACCCAAACAAGAAAATAATTCAATCCAAAAATTTACAGTGAGAATTGGATCTCTATCACTTACAATAATCTTTGGTATTCCATGTAGATTTTGGATTGTTTGCATGAATTCTTTTTCCATAGTACTTGCTTTAAAAGGATCAGAACATGAGAAAAAGTGGGAATACTTTGCCCTTAAATCTACCACTCCCATAATAACACGCTTTCCTTCAAATCTGGGTAGAATTCAAACTTCTTCCCAATGTTGGCGTGGTATGGCTAATGGTTGAAGGAGCCCTGGGGTCTTGAAAGTCCCTCCTTTATTATTTTGGCACACTCCACGCTCTACCATTGCACATCTTTAATACCTTCCCAAAAAAATTCTTTCTTGATCCTATGGTATGTCTTCAAGAACCTTGAATGTCCTCCTATAGGAGAAGTGTGTAATTCTAATAGGAACTTCTATTTGAGTTCGGAATTATTACATAAGTATAAGTGATCTTTATACCATAACAAGCATTTTTCCATGCAATTTTTTCTACTACATCAAGTTCCTTTTGTAGCTATGGAATGATCTTGCATATATTCTAATATTTTTTCCATTCTATCCTTGCTTCTTCCACCTAATCAGATCGTGGAATGGAAATAGCATGTAGTAAACCATTTGCGTTTCCTCTTTCGTTGGGAGTGTATCTGCCACAAATATTTTGTTTTCCCTTTTTGTAAATAATTTCAAAGTCATAACCCAACATCTTTGTGACCCATTTTGGTTGCTCTTCTAAATATAGTCTTTTCTCCAAGAAGTACTTTAGACTATCATGATTTTTTTAATTTAAAGTGTCTTTCGATTAGGTATGGATGACATTTCTTGATTCCATGTGGTATGGCCACCATTTCTTTTTCAGAGATGGGTCTAAGTAATTTCTTTCCTTTAAGTTCGCTACTTTCAAAGGCAAGGGGTCTTCCTTCTTGCATGAAAATTGCGCCCATGCCATGGCCTAAGGCATCACACTCCATAATAAATATTTTTGTGAAGTCAGACATCACCAATAAGAGATTTGTACACATAGCCTATTTAAGTTCTTCAAACACTTTTGTTGCTTCTTTAGTATAAGAAAAAACTTCATTCTTCGATAATTTTGTTAGATGTGTTGCCATTGGACCATAATTATTGACAAATTTGTGGTATATCTTGTCAATCCTAAGAATGCTCTAAGTTTCTTCAAGGTATTTGGGATTGGTCACTCACTCACAACTTTGATTTTGTTAGGATCCACCTTGACACCATCATGTGATACAATATGATCCAAATATTCCACTTCTTGAACCCTAAAGACACACTTGGAAGGATTTTCATATAATTGTTGCTCTTCCAATAATATCAATACCCTTTCAACATGTTGTACATGCTCTTCCCAAGATTTGTTATAAATTAGTATGTCATCAAAAAACACTAGCAAAAAAATTCTAAGGAAGGGTTTGAAAGTAGAATTCAACAAGATTTGAAATGTTGAAGGTGCATTCATAAGTCCAAATAGCATAAAGCCCCAAGGATAGCTCAATTGGTCGAGTCCTTGTCGTTAAAGTACCTTTATTTTTTAGAGGTCATGGGTTCAATTCTCTCGACACACTTGGGGTCAAGCTTCGTTGTTAAGCTGACAGGAAGTGACCCATTCGGGTGGATGTGTCTGGTACAAATATTTCATGGACATAATGATAACGGATCTTTGGGGTCTATGAACAACATAGGAAAAAAATTCCAAATAGCATAACCAAAAACTCATAATAACCTTCATGTGTTTGAAAGGTTGTGATGGGAATGTCTTCTTACGTCTTACCGCTTTGATGATATCCAAAACGAAGATCCAACTTAGTAAAGAAGATTGATCCACGTAATTCATCTAACAATTCATCAGTGCCAAGAATAGGAAACTTATCTTTGATTATCATTTTGTTGAGTTGTTTGTAGTTTGGACACATACACCACGAACCATTCTTTTTTATAGCCATCAAAAAAGCACTATAGTTGGGTTGAAAGATGCTTGCCTCTAACATTTCTTGATACATACGCTCAATATCACTCTTTTGTCCATGCGTATATTTGTAAGATTGTACACTTCAT
Source organism: Pinus taeda (assembly GCA_000404065.3). Lineage (NCBI taxonomy): Eukaryota > Viridiplantae > Streptophyta > Pinopsida > Pinales > Pinaceae > Pinus > Pinus taeda. The sequence continues at coordinate 21,845 of APFE030086145.1, forward strand.
GGTTGCAAATGAATAACATGGTCATGTTCTCGAACAAGTGGATAACACTTAGGCATTTCTTCAAATACCTTACCATGATTGTTGATAACTTTTTTAAGATCCACTACTGTAGAGGATAGAGATGTTTGAATATCTAATGAAAAAAATTGTGTAACTACACATTGGTGTCCCTTTTTTAGAAATTTTGTCATGTTATTAGAGCTTATCACTTTACTAGGTTTCCCTTGGATACCTCTAAGCTCGATGTCCTTTCCTTTTGAGAAAAATATTATCAAAAGATCTTGGAAATTAAGGGCCATTGTTCCTCATGATTGTAACCACTAGACCCTTAATACAATATCAAACCCGCCCATTTGGATTGCAATCATGGCATTCACTAATAAATACCCCCCCATAACCAGCTTAATCTTGTCATACTTCCCTGAACAATTTATGGTACCTCCATTTGCAATCATCACTTTCAATTATGGCGTTGGATATACAAAGCAATTAAGAAGTTTGGCCATTTTTTAATTGATGAAGTTATGGGTACTACCTAAATCAATCAATATTGTTGCCCTTTTCCTTTTGATATATCCTTATATCTTAAGGGTTTGTGGAGTACTAATGTTTGCTAACGCATGACAAGAGATTATTGGAGTAGTTTCTTCTACCTCTATATCTTGTGAAATTTCCACTTCTTGGTATTCTTCATCTTCACAATATATGTGTAATGTCCCCATTTTTATTCTTCTTCAAAGTACAAGTAGGGTGGATTTCCAGGGTGGGGGATGGCCAGGTCAGTGGAGCAAGTTTATTTCATCAAGGGTTCCAATGGAGTTTTGAGGAGATTTTATGGGATCTAATGGAATTCACTTGGCATATTTCATCATTCGCACAATTTTCCTTTCATTCCATCGCATTCTGACAACTTTCAAAAATTAGCAATAGTATGGAGCCTAACTTAATTAATTATGCCCGAGGTGGCATTCCGGGGAGATTAATTGATGGAACACCTCAGTGTAATAGATCATTGGAATCAGAACGCGAAGATCTACAAAATGGGATGCTGAGAAGTGACTTCCAGTGGCCAAAGAGAGTATGGTGGGCGATTTTCCATTTTTCTTAATTAAAAATGACTTTAATTAGACATTTAATTAAGGAAAAATACTTAATTAGAGGAAATGGACCAAAAGTGACTTGAGTAAAATAAAATAAAAAGGTCACTAAAGATAAATTCAATGGAGGGGCTCCTAGAATAATAATAAAATAAGATGCTTCTAGAGGCTTGGAGATCTATCCATTAGATCTATAAAAGAGGAGGAGAAGGTCATTTGGAGACATATGGGATTTGATATTTTTTTCTGGTACGAAAGATTGAGAACTTGGTTCTCTACTCCATTGGTAGCCATAGGACGTAAACTCTCAGGTGATTTAGTGAGATTGGATGAGTACCCATCTCCCTTGGTGAATTCATTCAAAATTGACATGAGCTTTTATTGCTTGCAATTTCATTTTTGAGAAGCCAAATCCAGTGCTATAGCAAACACATTTTGAGGCCAAATCTAGTTTGTAGTAGTTGTTTGAGTTTCTTAGCCATTTTCCACCTATTTCATATTGCTATGTACTCCTATTTTTGGTTAATATAATAAAGTTGAGATTTCCTTCTGCTCATCATCGTTATTTGCATGTTCTATGTTGTTAAATTTTACATGGCAATCTTTTGTTTATGAATGGAAATTTTATGTGAAGGGTTTGTTCCAAATTTATTTCGTTTGAGACATTACAGTGGTATCAAAGCCTCATAGGTTATACTGAAAGGCTAAGTCAAGGGTTTATTTTGAATATGTAAAATTATTTTGTTGGCGCTGAGTCGTGTTAATGATTGCTAAAGAGGTTGTGTGATGGCATATTATTTTTAAGTCAAGGCCGCAAAAATTATTCCAAGGTGTAGTGAGCTCATTGAATTATTTCTCAAAGTTTGAATCTATAAAGCCATTGTGTTTTGGAAGGAGCCAACTACAAATTTTCTTTTATTAAGCCACGTGTTTGGACAATCATTTCAAAATCTCTGAGCCCTGCGGCAATACTGGGCATGAAAGTTTTCACAGTAGCGGCCAAATTCTCTCAAGAAGATTGAACTAGAGGAGACACATTTTTTTGGAAAGCCCAATTTGCCCTAAATTAGAGCGACTATGCATGCAGAGTGAGGAAGCGTTGTTGGAGGTTAAATTGTTCAAGTCTGTAGTAACTTGCGTGCATCGACAAAATAATTAGAATAATGCGTGGACCAAGAATGTAATCGCCAAAGGGAGCACTGCGAATTCGATATATCACAATTGAGCCCTGGTCAATTTCTTATAGCCGCTACAAGGATGATGTCATGGAAGTAGCCTGAAGTTGTCAAATGCTAAATTTTTTAAGGATTGACCAATAGAACGCCTAGAGCGCTATCAAGTATGGAATATTGATCTGGGGATGAGACAATTTATTGAAGCTAAATAATTTCGAGTCCATGGAGTTGGCGGATGAGTTTTATCATGCCGCAAGAAAAAATTCGAGACCACGAGCTCTCTGCCAAGAACATACGTGTTGGCAGGCGTGAATACAAAGGGAGATCCATCCTCAAACACAACCGTGTGTGGTTTGGAGATTTGGTCTGAAAAAGAGCCAAGTTGTTTTAAAAGAAAATGCAATACATGGTATATATTATATTACTTTTTCCAACATCATATTGTTGCACAAAGCGAAATATGCAACGTATACTGTATTTATTCTTCCAGACCGAAGCTTACAGCTAATTTAGAGCTTGTTCCCTCTACCTTCGGGCCGGAATTCATATTGTGAGGATTCCAACGTGTCGTCGAAGAATTTCGCAGTGTCGTCAAAGAATTTCATGGGGTGGAAATAATTTTGGAGTGTCGGTTCATGGTTTTACTAGGAGATCGAGGAGCCAAGAGTTGGAAAATGGATGAGTTTAATCCATGATTGATGGTGGTAACTGCCATGATTGATGGTGGTAACTGCCAACATTTTCTTGGTGGATCATTTTAAAGTTGTTTCGAGCCACATGTTGAAGAATTGGAAGTAGCCGCCAAAGTTTTGGTTATGTGGCGGAGAAATGTAAGTGCAAAGGCAGGCTGTGTATGTATGCGACTTGAGGAGACGTGGATCTATTTCGAGCATAATTAAATTTTGAAGGCACTCATGTGGGTGTCAATGTGTAATTGGCAATGTGTGATGGAAGTGGTATACCATGTAACCCTAACTAATCGCAAGAACCACAGTCAGTTGTAAGGTGCGCAAACAAATTTTGAGAAGAGTTGTGAGTCGACTAGAAGAAGTTGGGCGTGTCTGTGGCATTAGGTGGGAAACAAAAAAACCGGATCTTTAACAGCTTTGGGTGCTATAAAACAAGGAAGTTTCATTCAGTGGGACGAGAAAGCAGAAAAATAAACAAAGGCCTCATAGTTTTCCTTAGCGGATATACATGTTGCTGAGTAATATCGAAGGCTGGAGCAGTGAACGAAAAGGAGGGACAACTTGCTAATTTGCACTCCAGGTGCACTTATCCCATTATATGTTGTAGTTCTCACTTAATAAAATTGTGGTTGATTGTTAATGTATTATGATTACTTGAAGTAAATATGAGGCATTTCTGGGTCTATATTCTCCACTGTGAGACACTGTAGTGCTGCTCATATTTCTGGGCATGGGATTTGTAATATCCAGAGTATTTGCAATATCTACTTGATGTACATATTCAAACTGCTACAACAAATCCCTCCATTCCACTAAACTCAAATTTAAAGGGTAAGTGAGGGGCTATATACTGCTGATGTTTTTGAGACCTTAAAAGCTTGCATCGTTATAAACTGCTGAGTGCATTATGACGCTTGCTAGGAGTGGCTTGATACATTGTGTTGGTGAAGCTTTAGTTACCATTGCAAAGTGGAGTTGGTGAATCTTTAGTAACCATTGCAAAGTGGTTACTAGTTTATATGTTGTAGAATCACAAGTATGGTGTTATAGTTGTCGTATGAGTGATGTATGAACTGTTGCCATGTGTTAATCAGAGTTGATGTGGAGAATTGTTATATTCCATAGCCTTATATATGTTGTGAAATGATGGATTTTTTGAAACACCTCATGAACCAACAAAGAAATGCCTCCATGGGTTGCAATATAGACCAAAAAACAAATCTGACTAACAGACCTTTCTCAAAAGAGATCCATGCAATTCTTACCCATGAGCAACCAAGAGATTTGTAGAAGGAGCCAGAGATTGGACACAAGATCCTTACACTTGGGACAGATTTGAACCACATGAGGATCGCATGGAAAATTCTCTTCAAACTTGATGAAATAGATGCCCTCCTTTCCAAAGTGAGCCAGTTAGAAGGGAAGAAATTAATTTGGGCTCTAAAACCAATGATGCTTGCTCTCATACAGCACAAATTCTTAGAGGAAACTTGTGAAGGGGTTACACTTCCAGTTGCATCTTGTCTCAGTAACATCATGAGACTAATCACCCCTATAGTGCCTTATATTGATGGTGTTATGAGCAAAGTTCTCATACTGATAGTAAAGACTTTCTAGGACT
>APFE030086170.1:15490-43817 GCA_000404065.3 Pinus taeda
GTGGGAAAAATTACCTTTGGTCCATGGTAGTTAGTCCTTGGAATTTGAACCTATGGTTTTTGGACCATGGCATCTCGACAGACATGTTGATCCCTAGTATTGAGTTGATGGTATTGATTTGTTATGGTTTTGGCCCATGGTATTGGTCCATGATTTGAGGAAGAGCTTGCCTATATAAAGCAAAGGAGATCATTTGGCTTGTGCATGTTTTTGGGTTGAATATCTTAAGATCTGAAATATTGGGTTATTGTTTCAAAAGCTTGATCTATATGAAAGTGAAGTGGAAAGCGAATCTGTGAAGGGTGATCTCTCGAGCACTATAGCTGCGGAAGTGTGGAGGCGCCGCAGGAGACGCCACGGGAGGCGCCACAAGAGGCGCTGCAGGAGGCGCCACAGGAGGCGCCGCAGGAGACGCCACAGGAGGCGCCGCAGGAGACACCGCAGGATTAAGTATGGCAATAGCCATACTTAGTGGAGCTTGAATACCAGGATTAAGTATGGCAATAGCCATTGGACTAAGAACATATTCCATTTAGAGGAAGGTGGTGCCTTAAATAGGACACCTATCCAAGGCATGCCCCATGGACTAAGAAAATAAATTGCAGAAGACCAAACCAAAAGAGGCAACACTCACACAAGAGGAGGAAGAAGGGTTTTAGGATGTTTCTTACAAGAAGCGGCTCCAAAAAGCCCCACAAGTAAATCAAACCACTCAGAATCAGAAAAGCCCAAAAAATTCCAATATATTTGGAATTCTACACAAGGAGGGGAGAGTTCAAGAGAAATGGTGAAACGAAAGGAAGTGGAGAAGAGAGGTATATCTAAAGCAAACCCAATGAAAAAGAGGAAGGAATGCGAGGAGTTGATGGAACAAGAAGGAATAGAAGCAACTCAAGATCATAACACCATGGAGATTGATGGGAAGAAGGACAACCTAAGCATGGGGAGAGAACCGAGGAGAAAGTCTTGAATAGGTTGTTGCATGAATGGTGTAACTCATACAAAGGGTTCATCTCAGAAGACAAAAAAAAAAAAAAAAACTTTATTGGGAGACTTTTCAATAGTTTCAAGCTAAACAGTCTCAAAAGAAGCCACAACCACCTGACATTCTTGGCTTTCAAGGAGGGAATGCCCAAGATCTAGGGGGACAAGGAAAAGGAGGGAAAAAAAGAGGTAGGAAAACCTAAGGGAATCCATAGAGATCATGGGTGAATTTCTAGTGAACTCAAGTAGGGTGATACAGCTGTCGGCAATTTTTAACCACTTAAATAAGGCTTCTCAATGATAATACTCTCATGGAATGTATGAGGTCTCAATAGTTGAGGTAAACAACACTATTTGAAGGAAATATTGAGGAAATATAAGCCCAGTGTACTCTACCTTCTAGAAATAAAGGTGTCAAAGGAGAAACTGAAGGAAATCATTAAAATTATCGGCTATGGTATGAAGTGATGGCAGAAGATACGAGGAAGTGAAGGTGGTCTTGCAATCCTTTGGAACCTTGCTAAAATTCTCTTTGATAACTAAATAAGCATGCCTCGCATTATATCTAGCCGCTTTCAACATATTGGAACCCAGGACTCGGTGATGCTTTCGTACATCTATGGGCCTCACATTCTAGGAAAAGAATCCCCCTTCCTCTAGAATCTAAGATCATTCCGCGAAGTGTGCCCGGATGAGCTATGGATTGTTGGGGGTGATTTAAGCCTCACCACATCCTTGGAGGAAAAAAAGAGGGTTTTGACACCAATATCAAGACATGGAAGTGTTCATACACCTTATTTTAGATCTAAAGTTGGCCGACATACCAACCATTAACGACATATATACATGGAACAACAGAAGAGGGGGGATGCATTAGATCACTTCATAGTTGGATCGATTCCTTATATCAGAAGGTATCATTAGCAGATACATATTTCTTGAGGCCTCAATTGTCCCTTGCTTGGGATCATATCATTATCCAATTTACTTAGAAATGGATCTAAATATGGGTCCCCAAAATCAGCCTTTCTAGTTTGAAGCGTTCTGGCTTCGAGACTAGTCCTTCCTGAGTAAATTTAAAAAATGGTGGAAATCTACTATAGTCCAAGGAAGGAACTGAATGCACACTTTCCAACATAGATTGAAAGAGCTAAAAGGGAAGATCAAAACTTGGAATTGGAGATATCATGAAAGAGCAACTCCACCTCCAGGAGTGCATGAAAGGGATACAACAGAGGATAATTATAGAAGGAAGAACATGCCCTCTCACTCTAGAACTAGGAAGAACCCTAACCCAAATTGAAGAAAAAATAAAACAAGAGGAAATACCATGGAAGAAAAAATCTAGAGTCTAGTGGCTCAGAGAAGGAGAAAGAAATGCCAGATTCTTCCATAAAGCCATGATCCATCAGTGCCAACATAATCGACTATATTCCTAAGAGATCCAATAGGAAACAACATTGTTCAACATAAGGAAATGAAGGACCTCCTCATTGAACATTTCCATACCATGCTATCAGAACTAGATCATGACAGATGAGAAGCAATCTAGTGCATCACTAGGCATATCCCTCGTCTCGTGAGGAGATCCCAAAATATGTCTCTCATTCAAGCTATCTCTTTGGAGGAAGTTGAAGAAGTGGTTAAAGGTATGGCCTGGAATAAAGCACCAAGACCTCATGGTTTCACTGCAGAATATTTTCAAGCGGATTGACATTTCATGGGCCAAGACATCCTTGAGGTTGTGGAAGAATCTCAATGAACCAACCAAGTAAATTATGGCCTTAATTCCACTTTTCTTTCTTTAATTCCTAAATCATCCCAGTTGAAGAAACCACAAGGGTTCCGATTGATTTCTTTATGTAATTTCATTCATAAAAGTATTTCCACGATTATGGTCAGAAGGTTGAAACCCCTTATGCCAACTTTAATCTCCCCATAACATACTGGTTTTGTTCAAGGTCATTAGATACTAGATGGGATTATCACCTCTCAAGAATTCATTCATTCCCTTAAACACCTTCAGTCCAAAGGAATGCTCATTAAGCTATATTTGTCGAAAGCCTATGACCACATTAGCTAGCCTTATCTCCTTAACATTTTGCAAGCCTTTGGATTAGTTTCTCGATGGATCGATTGGGTTTCCTCCCTCATCTCTACCCTCATCTTTCCTATTCTTCTCAATGAGTCCCCATCCCACACATTTAACCCTTCTAGAGGATTGAGACAAGGAGATCCTTTATCCCCTTTTCTGTTCAGCTTAGTTGCCAAAGGAATTGGCCGATGATCTGAACTTAAACATGAAAGCAATAAATTATAGATATAACCATAAATATAGATATGCAACAGAAATAACACTTCATTTCATTAATAACATAATAATGAAATATTCTTACAAATAGAATGGTAATAAACTAGCTCATGCAATGGTAGCCTATCTATGAGAAGAGATGTGGTGCCTACATTTCACTAAATTGTGTTACAATGAGGCTCCAAGGCCTATTTATTATTGAGAAACAATGGAAAACAATAAGAATCCAAAAATCTAACCCTAGGAGATGAAGCACCAAAACTATAGGCTTTCTTTGGGTAAAGAGGTACATCAATTTCCCCGGGTCGTAACTTTGGCATACAATATCTGTTTGGCTATCATAATACGTCATTTCAAAGATCTCCAATAGGAGGCCGAAAATAAATATCACGCTAGGGTATAATTTCTTTCGCCTCTCCATTTTTCATAAAAATGTCTTTTATGGCCTCAAAACAGCGCTAGAAGTTCACGACCCGAAAACCTGCCAAAAATAGTAAATTGTGCTACAATTAAGGAAAATGAAAAAAAGAAAGAGATAGTGTTGGGGGTCCAAGTGGATCAGGAGGGTGGCCACCAATATCCACGTAGATAAGTCCTTCCCCATTACGAATAAATGGTCCCCATTGCATTGAGTGGATCCATGAGATGGGGAAACCTTTGCTCAACTTGGTCCTTGGTGAGCCACTTGCCTTGGTGTAGGAGTTGGCCTACTTTGACAGCACGATAGGATTATATCTTATGATAGTGATTGTTCTTGATGTATGTGTCCATGATATGATCAGAGTTGGTATTCCATGTAGTTTGGGTTCAGCTTCATTGGTGTCAGTTGTTTTGCAATGCTAGATGTGTCTAGCAATGATGGAAATTATGGTCGAAAAGGAGGTGTACATTGAACACTGGGTGCAGACCAAGGAATGGTGGAATGTTGAGATCGAAGGCATTGTCCCCTACAAGATTGGTGATGGTGTATGGGCCATGTCTAAGTGGGTGAAGCTTGCAATGAGATCCAGTGAGGCACCCCTTCTACAAATGTAACCAAACTTTGTCACCCACCTACAGCTTATGTGGCATCCAATGTTGATCATGGCACTACTTGAACTTAGCATTGGCTCTGTCCAATATTTCATGGACCTACTGGTGGAAGTGTTGAATGTGCTCAATGAAGTTGTTAGCCCTGTCGGCGTGGGACAGAACATGAGTTGAATCTGCCTGAGTAGCTACAAATTGTATGGCTACATCAATGGGACATAATGGCTAAAATCCCATCCGTACTTGAAATAGGTCGTGGCTTGTTGAGATGTGGAGAGCTTTGTTGTAGATATGTTGGACATAGGGTAAACTTTCATCCCATGTGCGTTGATGCTTCGAGTTGTACATGCACAGAATGTGTACAATTATCTTGTTTACAACATTTTTTTTCCCGCCAGTTTAGGGATGGAAAGTCATGGACTTAGTAAGTTTTGCATCCAACATCGACCAGAGACTCGACCAAAATGCACTTGGGAATCTGTTGTCATGATCTGAGACAATGGACTATGGGACCCCAAAGTGTACCCACACTTTCTCAAAGAAGAGCTTAGTGGTGGCCTCTACTGTGATATTCTTCTTGCAGACCACCATGATGGTCATCTTAGAGAATCTATCGATGACCACAAAAATGAAATCGTTGTTGTGCTTAGTAGAAGGAAGGCCCAACATGTATTCCATGGAGATAAATTCCCAAGGTAGATTAGGAGTAGGTAGAATAGTATATAGGCCTTGCTTCTTGATAGTTGGTTTGACAAGGGCACACGTAGTGTAGGATCTAATATACTTCCCAACATTAAAACAAAGTTTCTTCCAATAAAAATACTTCTTTAATACCGCCATTGTTTTATCTACTTTGAAATGTCTAGCGACCCGATTGTAGTGTGCCTCCTAAATCGTCTTGGCACACTTGCTTCAAGGAACATAGATGTGTCCAAGGTGGCATAACAGTGCATCCTAAAGGTGAAAATTTGGAACTTGCTTCCCTTCCAGGAGTGTCTGGTATGTGTTGCCGAATTTTAGATCACTTTGGTAAAAATGCAGCCACCCCAAGGTCTTGTGCCCAAAGGATTCGAACATAGTGATCAACACCATGAATGATGGTCAGTTGAGGTAGTCTAAAACATTAATGATATTATCCTTCTTGTACTTAATGTTCAAATGGAACTATTTCGGATAGGTGGACCATTTCTGATCACGGTTGTTTTGAAACTTCCCTTGTGTCTGTATGAACTGCAGGGGTCGGTGAGTTGTCTGGATGAATGTTTTCTTCCCCAAAATGTAATGCTTCAATTGATGGTGTGCCTGAAAAATAGAATACATTTCTTTGTCGTAAGTGGCATACTTCAGACTGTGTTTGAAAGTGTCCCACTTTGGTGAGCCATTGGATGCCCCTCCTAAGTAAGAACTGCATCAATAGCATAATTAGAGGTGTCTATCTCAATCTCAAATGTTTTTTTCCGGTCTCAATGTGAGCACCAGTGTGGAGAAGAGGTGATGCTTCAACTCAGGAAACACCATTTGTTGGGTTTTGGACCAAAAAAACTTGGCTTTCACTCTGCCTTTGGTGACTTGACTTAAAGGCTAAGTGATATGAGAGAAACCCAACACAAACCTGCACTAGAAATTAGCAAGACCTAGAAAGCTACAGAGCTGTGTTAGAGTGGTTGGGGCTGGCTAATCTTGAATGAATTGTATCTTGGTTGGATCCACATAGACACCTTACTCATCGATGATGTAACCCATATATTGAACCTAGGTCATGCCAAAAGTTCATTTCTCCAAATTGGCACACAAATTGTGTTGTCGCAAGGTTTGGAGGACCTGTCGTATATGTTGGAGGTTCTCTTCCTAACTCTGGATGAAGTTCAAGATGTCATCTAAATACACCACCATGAATGCATTTGTGAAGGGTCACATGATGTTGTCCATTAATATCATGAAGTTTTCAGTAGCATTCATCAACTCGAAAGGCATGACCAACCATTCAAAAATGCCCTCTTTGCATTTTAAGGCAATCATCCACACATCGAAGGGTTCGATAGGCACCTGGTGATAATGAGATTTTATGTCAATCTTGGTGAATTATTTGGCTCCCTTGAGCTAGTCCAAAACATTATCAATCTGTGAGATTGTGTACCTAGTTCAAACAATGATCTTGTTCAGTGCCCCGATAATCAATTTAGAGTCTCCAGGTCTCATCCCTCTTATGTACCAATACAATCTGTCTCCCACTAGGTGATGAGCTTGGCATGATGTGCCATTTCTACAACAACTCCTAAATCTAGCTCTTGATCTCATTGTTTTCCAGAACAAAGTGTAGTTAGATCGGTCCATTTGGTACTGGTGTGCTCAGGGTTAGATCAATGGAGTGCTTGACCTAGTAGTGAAGAGGTACCCCTATAGGTGAGGCAAAAACCCTGTACTCCTCCACGACCTTGTACATTTGCTGCTGTTGTGTAGAGGAACCCTATCTAGAAGCCGTGGCCACAACCTTCTTCTTGCCCTGAGGGTGAATCATAAAGAAAACAAATTTCCTAGTCTTGAAAATTATCTTACTACATTGCTTTGCAGTGATCAAGGATATGGATTTGAGTCTATTATCTGCTTCCCTTTTTCATTCCCCTTGTTGGGTTCTGACTCAAAGTTAGTATGAATAAGAGTCCTTTAGCTCAGCCACAAGTGACTGCTTGTCTCGACACTCACTTGTGTTGTGATTGAAGCTCTTATGAAACTCACACCATTTTCCCACGTCTTTCATTATATTCATGGCATTGTTCTTTTCTTTTGGCTTCAGTGGGTTGTCGTGGTTCACCCCGCCTTGGCTTTGGCCTTTGCTCTGTTGTTTGGGGGCACCTTTTCCTTGCTTCAAATTCGCATATCCAAGGTCTTGCTTCTTCTACTTAAAATTCTACTCAATCTTAATAGTGTATTGTTATGTCATGCCGTGTGAGGAGATGTCCAAGAGCTCCATCTTGTCCTCGATGTACTTGTGTAGACTGGCATGGTACTTGAGTAGCAAATTCAGTTCAGAATCCTTGATAACCAATGTTGTGTGGAGGGTATGGAAAATATTTGTGAACTCCGACACATCTTTGTGCCTTCCTTGTTGTAGCGTGGTCCACTTTATATATTTATCTTCATAGCTCCTTACAGAGTAATATTGTTCCTTGATGGCATCTCAAAAATAATCCCAAGTGGGTACAACTAAAAACCGTGAGGATTCCCTCTTGTCCTTTTGTTCATAGTAGGTTTTGCACCAGTCCTTGATGAGTGCGGAATCTTTGAGAAGTGAAAAAGTAATATTTTCCCTATTGGAAAAGACATGAACTAAAAAATATTCTTCTAACAGATTCAACCATTTATCTATGACATCTGCATCTATCTGGACCTCAAACTTGTACCTTAAAAGGAGTGGCACCTCCAAAGTGGTTGCTAGATGAAGATGCATCGCATGTGGGTAGTCGTCAAAGGATTTGGGCAAAGTTAGCTGTCATCGCATTCCTCTATTGCTCGAGGGCTTCCTCGAGCAATATTTTGATAGTATCTCGTACCCCCTCGAGCAATATTTTGATAGTATCTCGTACCCCCTCATCTTTCTTTTCTTCCACTATAGGAGGTCATTGGGGTTTGTGAGGCTCGTCTTGCAAAGGTTCAACAAAATCGAGCCCTAACTCCTTATACCTTGACCTCCTTAGGGACATGCAAAGAAAAATAGATAAAGAGCGGACTGTTCTTATACAACTGATCCCACTAATCCTAACTTAAATTGGAATGCAACAAATTACAGATATAACCATAAATACAAAGATGTAGCAAAAATAACACTTCATTTCATTAATATCATAATACTGAAATATGGTTACAAACATAATGGAAATAAACTAGCTCAGGCGATGGTCACTTATTTTTTAGAATACATGTGGCAACTGCATGCCTCTGAACTATGTTACAATGAGGCTTCAAGTCCTATTTATTATTGAGAAACAATGTAAAACCCTAAACATCGAAAAACCTAACCATAGGAGATGAAGCACCAAAATTGTGGGCCTCGTTTAGGTAAATTGGTACATCAATTTCATGGGGTTGTAACTTTGGAATACGATCTCTGTTTGACTATCATAGTACCTCGACTCAAAGATCTCATAGATGAGGGAAAAAAAATCAATAAATCGTTTTGGGGTTTTTCGGTCTCACCGTTATCCCTAAAAATGTCATCTAGGGCCTCAAAATTAGTCCGGAAATTCAGGACCTGAAAAACAACCAAAAATAGTAAATTGTGGTACTATTAAGGAAATTGAAAAACTAAAAGAGACAGTGTTGGAGGTCTAAGTGGAATAATGGGGTGGCCACCAATATCTACGTGGATTAGCTGACACATCAAGTCAACAATCCTTTTGGGCTCTCTTCGAGGCATCCATCTCTTGGGAGATGACCTCCCGCTTACCCACTGACACTTTGTAGACGACATCATGTTTTTCTATCAAGTTACACTCAGGAAGCCAAAACCCTCAAGTCAGTCCTATCTGACTTCATGCAAGCTTATGGTATGATGATGAATGCTAACAAGTCAAATATTTACTTTTTTAATACCTCGGCTACCACCCAATCCTTTCTCGCTAGAACCCATGGGTTTTATCTTGCATTCTTACTGGCTAAGTATTTGGGCATCCCCCTTGCCCTAAACTCTCTCCAAATGCCTTATTGGAAGGATATCTTCATCACATCCAATCATGTCATCAAGCTTTCTCTTTTAGAACCCTTAACATTATTGGCAAAGTGGTCCTTCTTCAAGTGGTCCTCTAGTCCATGTTGATCTATCGGTTGTCTGGATTAGTTGCTCCTAAGGTTGTCTATGAAAAAATGGTGGAGATCTTCAAAAAAAAATTATGGAGACGAGCTCAAGAGACCAAAAAAAGGGCTTTAGTATTTTAAGAAAAATTGACTAAACTTAAACTAGCAGATGGACTCAGACTCCAGGACCCCTTTGTTTTGAACCAGGTTCTTGGTGCCAAAATTTAGTGGAGATGGTTTCAAGGGGGACAAGATATTTCGAAAACCATCTGGACCTACAACATTAGAAGCCACATACTCTGAAAGGCATATTAACAAATCATTTAATCCCAAAAGGTTCATCAATATGGAATCTACCCTCGACTAATAGAGTTCTTATTCACATTCATACCTTTTGGGAAGTATGAGATGGAAGTCATACACTCTTCTGGCGGGATTCTTGGCAACAGAGAGACAAAACTTTTAGTCGTGTAGACCTTGTGGACCTCTTCTTATACACTAACAACCTGAACTGCACCACGGTGAATTGATTATGGAAACAACCTCTGAACAATGGATAGAGACAGTGGAAAGAGAAGTAAGATTGGCCTAATCCTCCATCCTTGGAACAATGGATGGTGCTAGATTGAGAACTACAATCCAGAAAGTTGACAACTATAGAAGGAGAAAAACATTTTGAGATGGGGATATATGCCCAAAGGTATGTTTATCATTAAACAAGCTTATAAATTATCAACAGAAGAACCACACAATTCTGGTAATCCCATATGGAGAAAGGTATGGACAGGTAAATATTGGTTGAAAGTCACTCATTTTCTTTGCCTGGTCTGGAGACAAGGAATTCTTACCTTGGACTAACTTCAGAAACGAGGCCTTTAAGGACCCTCACAATGCCGCATGTGTGAGTATGCCACTAAGGATGGGGAATGCCTATTAAATCAATATTCTTATGTAGAGCACTTCTGGCAAAAATTGACTAATTTATTTGGTCGAATGGAGGGAGACAACATCAATATCAAGTCAAATCTTCATGTGCTAAGGGATGAGCTCTTCTCAAGCATTATCTTAAACAAAGCATGGAATATTAGTCTTCGGCTCCTCCTCTGGGCTCTCTGGAAGGAACATAATCGATGGATTTTTAAAAGTCAAAGTACTCCTCAATTAGTGGTGTGGGAAGGGATCATAGAAAAAATTCATGAAAAAATCCTATCTAAGAAATGGCTTCGGGATGATTGGGAGGTGGCATCGCATGAAGCAAGTATCCTTATAGCCTTAATCTTCGCTCCCTAGATGTTGGCTCCAACATCTTTAAGTTATCGCCCCCACCCCCCTCCCCTTAATTGTCTCCTCCTAAATTTTTAGCACCTCCTCCAGGCTTTCTTAAATTAAATTTTAATGGGGCCTGAAAGGGTAATCCTAGAGATGCTACTTTTGGGGCTATTTTTCAAAATCACTTGAGGCATACTCTATATGTATATGCAGGATATTGTGGGTATGCAAGCAACAACAAGGGAGAGTATAATGTGGTAAAGAAAGTTCTTCTCATTACTACAATATTAGGATTTCAGAAGCTAGGAGTGGAAGCTAACTCATATTTGGTCATTGGCATGATCAAAAGGCCTAATCAGGGAGAAAATTGGGAAAAGTTAAGCCAGTGTTGGAGAAGAAAACAAATCGGTCAAGAAGTCAGCACTCTACTAACTTATTTTGAGTACATCATCCCCTCGCATGTCCTTAGAAATGGAAACAAAGAAACTGACTTTATTGCTAATTGGGGGTGTGATTATATGGGATCAACCTTAGAAATATAATGGAATAATGTACCCCTGAAGGGCTATAATCTCTTACCAAAATGATGGATAATGATGAGTGAGATGACCAGAAACCGATGGTTGGTAGTAGAAATGAACCCTGATTAGGGAGCGATCCAGTCAGGAGTCCCATCCGGGACATATATTATGGAAATTAATATGAGTTATGAAGGAATGAGGCCCTTTTAGACTGACAAAAAGTGGAGTGGGAGTGAGGGTATAGATGGCGGCATGTGCATGGTGTGGAAGGTTGGAAAATCGTGCTGATGGAGTAATACAGAGAAGGTAGCATGAAGTGCCTAATTAATTGTTGGTGTGGGGTGTTTCATTGTATTTTTGCATGATAGCAAGCTCAAGGATAAATTTCTAGAGGCATGGTCTCCAATCAGTTATGACCAGACGGGAGGATCTGGTGTCGAAAACTAGGCGATGGTAAAGGGTATGTGATGTTTCCTTTCTCCTACCAAATTTCTGAAAATATGGAGATTTCCTTTAGGTCTATGGTCTTGGAAATTCGAAGGATTCGTTTGATTTTTACTATTTCTGTTGTGAATAATGAGAATGTCGGGTGACATACATTCTATTATGAATTATTGCTTTCAGAGTCGGTCACTGTCTTGTATGGTATCCTTCTCTAGAGAATGGGAATCCTATGCTTTTGTTTGGGTGGTTTGGTAAGAAACTATGTTGGGTATGAATGGATTTATGTAAAGCCCTCGCGGTTGTTTCATATGCCATGTCTTATTGTTGTTCTAGTTTCATATATATTGTTTATGTCCCAAATTGGAGGGTGGCTTATGAAGGGGGTTGGGGATTCTTCCTTTGAGTACACTGCATGACATGTCTCCGAACTTTGTTACCTCATGTAATGGTTCGGGAGAGGGTGGTAATGCAAGGAAGGAAACATCGATGGAGGTTGGCTGGTCCATTCGACGTTATTTGCCATTACCTCGGGACTAATGTTCTATCAATCCTATTTCTGCTATTGGAGATTGTTTTAGGTGTCAATTACGTGTGAGGCGACCTATTCGAAGTGGTGTGGGTGGCTGCTTGGATGTGATTTTGGCTTAGAGACTCCATTTTTTTCTGGGTGACTGTGCGAGTGATGGCTTGACCAAAAGCCGTGAAATGAGAACCGACTATGGATGGCCACAGGCAGAATTGGAAAATGTGGATCATGGGTTAAGAGAGGGGAATCATCCTCTAAATAGCCCAAGAAAGTAGGATGAAAATCCCAAGCTCGGCATAACAAGGATGCCATGTATGCTTATGTAAGGGGAATTCTGAAATAAGTCCGACATGTTATAGTAAGTCGGGAGGCTGATCTTACCCGCCAAGATGATGAGGAGGCACAAGAAATTGATTGTGAGTTACAGGTTCCTGACCTAGGTAATACCCATGGTAGGGTCACCCAATATAAACAGACCATCCACCTATACTAGATGATGAAATATCTGGTGGCCGAAGCAATCATGCACACCTCTGAATACATGTAACTTGATCCTCCCTTATGAGAGATCCAGAAAGAATTTCAACTTGTCCAGTTCCAGGTCCAAGAGTAGAATGTTTGATTGGGCCGAATTGAATAACACCTTTGGTGCTCTCATTACTCTAAAATCGGAGGGTTTAATGCAAAAGATTGTGTGCTTATTGAGTCATCTTAGGACTAGTTAGCATTTTCTATTATGTCTACTTTTTGAATAGTTTTTGAATATTTTTTTATGTTGTCCGTATCGATAAGTATTTCTAGAGTTAGTATGAAAACATCTTGTGGATTTGAGACCTAAAGGCCTACCATGACAAATTTGATACACTCAAAGACTTTTGATTTTGGTTGGCTTATAACGCCTTCTGATGGCCAACAAACCTGGTTTCCCAATGGGCAGGTTGAGGCTATGAAAGATCCATCATAATGTAACATGCTTGAATTATGAATGAATGAAAAAAGAGTCCTACTCAACTTACAATTTTTTTTTAATACAATTTTAATATATATTATAAAATATCATAATTTTTTATTAAAAATAATTATATATATTACGTATTATGACTTTTTAAGAGCAATGTATAAGTAAACACTTTATCTATCTTTCTAGCATATATTAAAAATGTATATCATCAATTAACAGGGTCCATTGATTTATAGTTGTAAAAAAATTAACTTGCAGTACTAAATTTATTCATTATTTGGTACAATTATCTAAGTGGCACCTTAAACATTTATAGCTGTACGATTAAATAAGATTATAACAATGTGTGTCATTAAGGTAACGGGTGGAGGGGTAACATTAGTGGTTATCCCTAGCATATTAAGTCGGGAATATAACAATGAGTATTTGCTATTAAGTATATGTAATATTCTTTAGTTGTATTAAGTTTAATAATATTATATTTAATTTAAAAATTATGTTATGATTATAAAATACATAATTTTAATGTATGTAATTTATATTTTATATCTATTATAAATTCATATTTTTTATAAAATAATTATATTATTTATATTTTATATTTAAAAATAATATTATTTTACTTATTATATTTTTAAGAATAATGTTTAAAGTAAATTCCTGGTTTATCTTTTTAAAAAATATTTAAAAAATTATGTCATGAATTAAATGGACCCATTGATTGATAGAGAGCAAAAAATTAATTGGCACCACTAAATGTATTCATTATTTTGTAGAAGTATCTAAGACGCAGCTTAAACACTTACCATCTTATCTACTAGGCACTATTAAATACTATTATAACAATGTCAAATATGTGTCATTAAGGTATGAATACTATTATAACAATGTCAAATATGTGTCATTAAGGTATGATGTAAAATGTAATAAGTGTTATTAGGATTAATATATTATGTTTATTAAAATATCATGACATATATAATCGATGTATAGTTGTTATTATGTGCAAGTATAATGAATTAAGTTAAAAAAATTATATTATCATTTTA
The DNA here is from genome assembly GCA_000404065.3 of Pinus taeda. Taxonomy (NCBI): domain Eukaryota; kingdom Viridiplantae; phylum Streptophyta; class Pinopsida; order Pinales; family Pinaceae; genus Pinus; species Pinus taeda. The sequence continues at coordinate 29,376 of APFE030086170.1, forward strand.
AAAGATAAAAGTAAAAAAAAAAAATTTATAATTTTGATTATATAAAATATTAGTTTAAGTGGGTTTAGTGGATATATTATTTTTTTTAAATAGAATATATATTTGTATAAATTTAACAATTCAAATTTTTATCTTAGAATGTTTTGGGTCCACAACCAAAGAGTCTTTAACATTAACTAGATATCTAGAAAAAGGGTGGCTATAACTTTAAAAATAAATTTATTATTATTATCATAAATGAATAAAAAGTTAAAAATTGGGAATGAATTGATCCATGCTTTTTCACATTTTTTAAAACATAAATAAAGATTTTTTTTTTATAAACAATTTAATATTTTTAAAAATGGTTAAATTTTTATTCATTTCAATATGAATGAAAAAAATTACTTTATAAAAAATATTTGAATGAAAAAGTAGTGATATAAATATTTGAATGAAAAAGTAGTGATATGGTTATGTTATTATGGTTTTATTTTATTTAATTTTCTTATAATATCTTTCTTAATATTTTGCCCAATTTTGTTAAGAAAATTAAAAATAAAATAAAAACATAACAAATAATTATACTTTTAAAAATACTATAAATATATAATTTATTAAAAATAATATTATATTTATATCTTATTTTCTTTATATATGATATTATATATTTTAATATATATTATAAACATTATAATTTTTTATTAGGAAATATTATATATCTATACTTATTATCATTTTTTAACAATAATGTTTAAATAAACACTTTATCTATTCTTTTAAAAAATATTTAAAAGCTTATATCATCAATTAATAGGACCGGTTGATTTATAACGAGAAAAGAAATAATTGGTACACTAAATTTATTCATTATTTGGTTAAATATATAAGAGGCAACTTAAAACACTTACAATTATATCTATTAAACACTATTAAGACTATAACAATGTCAAGTATGTGCCATTATGGTATATGTGGTATTATGGTATTAGGTTTAATAGATTATGTTTACATGAAATAGATGTAATATATTATATGTTATTAAGTTATTGAATTGAAGTTTTTGTGATTTATATTAAATTTGAGAGAATTTTTGGGCGTAAATCACATGATAGTGTGGTTCATTATCAAGACAAGTTGAAAAATAAGATCAACTTTGCATGTTAAATAGTGAGAGCAGAACCTCCAACGGCTATAATTCTGGATCACGTAACAGTTAACATGACTAATGGCTAGATTAGAATAGGAAACGGTTAGATAGACAAGACTAGAGGCATAACCATAATTAGTAAAGAAGCTAAATAGATATATTACTGAGAGGTTTTACTTATATATATATAATTATATATTATATATATATATATATATATATATAATAGTTAGCTAAAAAAGGTCATAACTATTTAATTGAAAAATAATAAATATATATTAGAAACTATTTTTATGGAGATATATGAAATTACAAAGAGGTTAAAAAATAATAAAAATTAAAATATTAATCAATATTATAGAATAAATTTATTGAATTAATAGCTATTAAAAGGGCTTAACTATTTAATGAAAATAAATAAATAAATAAATATTAAAAACTATAATAATTTAAATATTTAGATTCAATTAAATGTTTATTTCAATTGTGAATCCTAGATTAATTTCAATATTCAAGTAATTATTTTTCTTAAAAAAAATAAAAAAAACGTAATTCACATAACAAAGGCCAATGGTTACAAGAACAAGCAATTAACAAGGGTAGGGAGGAAGGGAAGAAAATGACTAGGAAGAGAGTGTTGGGACCTAGCAACTACTAATTTTCCAGCCATCCTCTCTATTGAGATTGCTCAGCCTTTTTTCAATTTCTAGGGCTTCCTTAAATTTCCGGCAATGGAACTGCGATACTCTAGCAAGAACACTAGCCTCCTCAATACAAACATGATGCTTGGTTCTCTCTGCATGCTCTGCTAAAGCAGAAGACTTGCTTCTCCTATGTTTAAGGTCAACTGCGTGCTCGCTAATCCTTTGATTAATGGAGCAACCAGTCCCAACAATATAGGGGGTCCCACAGGAACAAGGGATAATATATACTCCTTTCATATCCTTCGGGTCGACAGGATCCTTCACAGATCTGAGGAATCTATAAATGGTGTTAATGGGTCTAAAGGTAGAGGGAACATTATGCTTTTTAAGAATCCTAGTAATCTTATCAGTGGTCCCCTGAAAAAATGGAAGATGGACGCTGGGAACCCGCTCCTTTGGTTCCCTTTTTCATAGCGAATTCATGAAAGCTTTGAGGAAATCTTTCTAACCCAAGTATCTACTATAACTATTTTCAACAAAGATATCAAGGAGATGGGATTTATCCTTCTCAAAGCTCTTTTCATCAGAGATCCTAAGGGCACGAGTAGCAAGAGTGTTGAGAACACCCAATGTTTGAGCTGAGAAATGGTGGGAACTGGCATGCAGATACTGCTATGTATGAGTTTTCCTACGAAACACTTGGTGGGAGAGGGAACCATCACAATTCTTAGAAATAAGAATATCAAGGAATGAGAGACAACCATCGACTTCTTGCTCCTTGGTGAACTAAATGGCTGAGGATTGACTGTTGAGATGCTTGAAGAAGAGATCTAGCTCCTCTTGGCCATGAGACCAAATGTCATTGGTGTCATCTACATACTTTTTCCAAAGCTTCGACATGAGGTGGGTTGAGCTTAGAGCCTTGGATTCAAAATCTTCCATAAAAATATTTGCAATGACAAGGGATAGGGGTGAGCCCATGGAAACCCCACTAGTTTGCTCAAATAACTCTCCTTCAAAAATAAAGAAGGTAGAAGTGAGGAATTTCTCAAGCACTCGAGCGGTATCAGGATATGTTAAGAGATTGATCACCTACATGGCCTCATTAATAGGGATGCAAGTGTATAAAGAAACCACATCAAAACTAACAAGAATGTCCCCTGATTCAAGCTTAATGTCCTTGATCTCTTTAATAAAGGAAGCAAAGTCTTTGACGAAGGAATCAGTACGGCCAACTAAGGGTTGAAGCTTTAAGCCAAGGAACTTAGCAAGAAGATAGGTAGGACCACCAATGGTGTTGACAATGGTTCTAAGGGGAGCTCCTTCCTTGTGAATCTTAGGGAGCCCATAGATCCTAGGAGTGATGGGATTACTCTCAATGAGTTTATGGTGTAGGGAACTCACTGCGTTACAGGATTTAATGGCAAGCGCCACATTCCTCGAAACCTTCTTTAATGGGTTTTTGGGAAGCTTCTTATAGCTTCCACTATTATGAAGATAATCTAACATCTTGCTACAGTAATCGTCTTTGTTGAGAATGATAGTAGCCCCACCTTTGTCATCTTTCAGAACAACAATATCTTTGTTCTGGTTTAAGGATCTAAGGGCTTTAGAGTCATCCTTGCTAAGGTTACTCTTAGGGGGTTTAGCCTTCCTCAGGATGGCGGCACAATCCTGCGTGATAGTGTTTTGAATACTATCAAGTAAACTGTGAATCCAAAACTCTATGTCACAGATGATGTCATCCATAGGGATTTTCTTAGGGGCCATGGAAAAATTTAAACCTTTGCCTAAAACCTTTGCCTAATTTAATTGAGAATTTTGTTGTGGTGTTGTGAATGATTAGTGTCTTGCGAATTTTCATATAGCCCCCTACGTTAATTCAATTTGTTAATGTATAAACAAATTTGAAGATTATGAATTAAAAATTATCTTACTTTCCCGTCATTAAAATTGAAAAATAAAGAGTTAATTTTTTTTTAAACTTGTAATGAAAAAATATAATTCTTTTTCAATGTAATATAAGAAAAAATAAATTCCTTAAACACTATATAAAAACCTTCACCATCCCAAACAATGAAAATTTCAACAAGTTCTTATTGTTTTAATACCATTTTCAATTCTTATGGTTTTTACATTATTTTAGAAGAAATATCGACAAATTTAATATATTGATATTATTATTTTTTAAATTCTTTTATTTTATTTTATATTATTATAAATAATTTGAATTTCAAATTTAATTAGAATATATATACAAGATATTTTAAGAAAAAATACTTTTATATTTTATTTCAAAATAGACAATATACTTTTAATTATAAAATTATTAGTTTTTTATAATGTTTTTTTTTCTCGACAAAGACTAATTCTATTAAGAGGACGTATGGTACAATATGAAGTTACAACCAAGAGAAGCAAAAAAATAGGCAGCCGGAAAGGATAGATTATCCACCTCGGCCCTTAAGAGAAAACAAGAAGAGAGCAGTGCTAAGCAAGAAGTAGCAAGAAGAACAGATTAACAAGAGCAGAACAAAGGATTCTACCCATCGTGGGTAGAATCAACTATTCGGCATTTTTTTCCTTTATTTTTACCAACTTTGACCCAACCAAGATGACTCTGCTGAGCTTGCATGATTTGCAAACTGAGGTGGGCTGACGGAGACGTCTCCTTGTCTGAATCCGAGGGAGAGGACTCATGAATTCTTTTTTGTGAGATTGGTGGGACAGTAGATTCCTCAGGACCAGTCGAGGGCGGATCCTGTGCCAGCTTTGCGTCCATTCCTTCCTCGTCCCCTTCCTCTTCATCTGAGCTCGAATCAAAATCATCCATGGAAGGACGATCATGAAGTTTCCAGCTTTTGGATTTTGGCTTAGGATTGGATTTCTTCTTTTAGACTTAGGATTGGATTTCTTCTTTTTTATTATATTAAAATTAGTTCTATTTCTAATATTCAATTATATTATTTATAAACGAAATAACATATGGAATATGCCACATATTTTGTGAGATAATATTGAATTAAATAAATATTTACATTAAAAAATTGAATAAAACACAATTTGGTTCAAAATAGAGTTATTCTTTTGTAAGTCAAATCTGTACTCCTAGTTTATGCATTTAGCATAGGACACTTTAATAAGGAAATAAACTTTTTCTCAGCTAGTTGCTCTATTAGTACTTAACCATTCAAAATAGATTATAAAATAAAGAAAATTTATATTTATATTTTTTTTATTAAATTAAAAATAATATATTTGCATCATATAGTACTAATATAATAACCAAATATTCATATAAATAAATATATATTTATATAATTATTATTACTATAAAATAATAGTTTTTGTTTGGTTTGACCCATGGGGATTTGACTTTGAATCTCATGGCATCACATATTACTTTGATAATAAGACCTCACAATTGACTACATTCCATGTGTTATTCTAAAATTTTTATTATATATAAAAAATTTAGAATGTTTATTATTATATTATAATAATATGATAGTTTTATTATCATGGTCACATTGTCACCAATATGTTAATCCCAATAGTTGTGATATTATTCCTTTTAGTTTTCAATATTAATTTCTTGGGTTTATTTATTTTTTGGGTTTATAATATTAATCCCTTGGACAAATGTGACAATCATTATTTTAATGTGAAAATCAATCATGGTTAACCATTGTCAATCAAGGTCAATCATGGTCAATATGAAAATCAACCATCATCCAACATCACATTGTGACAAAGATTGTTCCAATATGAAAATCAATTATGTTTAACCATATTCAATCACGATCCAACATCGTAGTGTGAAAAAGATGGTCTCAATATGGACATCAAAAATGTCAACCACGGTCAATCATGGTCAACCATGGTCAAATGTAACATTGTGGCAAAGATTGTCTCAATATGAAAATCAACCAACTAGCATGGTCATTAAGATTATCTGAATATGGAAATCAATCATTTTCAACCATGGTCCAATGCCTTATTGTGGCAAATATTGTTTCAATATGAAATTCAAGCATGGTAAACCATGCTCAACCATAATCCTATAGGTTTTAACCACGTACAAAAATTACCTCCATATGAATTCTAAAACAGAGAAGAATAAACAATGTGAGAGCATAACACATAAAACACATATACACAAAGATTTTCCCACTTGAACCCAAAACTGGGACTACCAGTGTGATTTTTCATTATGTTCCTTTTAATGTTACAATATATATTTATACATGCCGAAGTATCCAATATCCTGGACCGAAAATCATCGCATCCAATACCATGGAACGAAAACCATCGTGTCCAAAAAAACATGTGCGAAAATCATGCACAAAAACCATAGGTGGGTCTGACCAACCTAACATAGGGTACAAAACTAAAATTTTCCAGGGCGTTGCCCCAAACCCCATAAATTGGGGTCACAGATGCCCTTCAAACCCCTTATTAACTACATGGAAAGAATATAACACAACCCAACATTCTCCCACTTCTTGTTTTCTACACATGGGGCCATAAGAGAGCTTAGTCATTTTCCAAGGCTTGAAATGCCCATTGTCTCTCTACACCAAGAGAACTTCTCAGAGCTCACAGATTTTGTCAATGCATCTGCAGTATTCTTCAAAGTGTCCATCTTTACCAGCAACACCTTTTTGTCTTCTATCATATCCCTCACAAAGTGATAGTGAACATCAATTTGCTTTGTCTTTGAATGATATGTAGGGTTCTTTGCCAAGAAAATTGCACTTTGGCTGTCATAGTCTATCCTTATAGCTTCCTGTACTAACACTATACTTGAACATAATCTTTGCAACCAAACTTGCACGAGTGGCTGCCATAGATTCTACCTTTGTAGTTGACAATGCCACTATAGATTGTTTCTTACCCATTCAACTGACTGCACTGCCAAATAAGTTAAACACATACCCACTTGTAGATCTTCTTTGATCCAGATCTCCAACCTAGTCTACATCAACAAAGTCATGAATATCTAACACTTTGTCCAATCCTGGCCTTCCTTGGTAACACAAACCATAATCACTAGTGCCACAAATACCTGAAAACCCGTTTCACTGCTCTCCAATGCTCCTTTCCTGGTTTTGACATAAACCTCCTCAATACTCCCACTACATGTGCAATGTCTGGTCTAGTATAGACCATTGCATACATTAGGCCACCGATTGCACTTGCGTATGGAACATGGGACATGTCTTCTTCCTCTTCTTGTGTCTTGGGACACTATTCAGCAGATAACCTCACACCTATAGGAATAGGAACCTTCACTGGTTTACTATCCTACATATTAAACCTCTGTAGTATTGTCTCGACATACTTCCTCTAGTTTAACCAAAGCTTCCTCTTCGTCCGATATCTTTTAATTTTCATGTCCAAAATATAGTTTGCAGCACCAAGATCTTTCATGTCGAATTTGGAGGACAATTGGGTCTTCAAATCGTGGATAATTTCTTTGTTATTTACAACCAGCAACATATCATCCACATAGAAGACCAGATAAATAACACAGTCACCAATTAATTTAAAATACACACAATGATCTGCTTTACTTCTGGTGAAGCCAAGTCCCGGTATAAATGTATCAAATTTCTGATACCACATCCTTCGTGACTATTTTAATCCATGCAAAGACTTCTTTAACTTGCATACCATTTCTTTCTTACCCTTCACCACAAAGCCTTCAAGTTACTTCATGTAGATTTCCTCTTCCAGATCCCCGTGAAGAAATGTTGTTTTCACATCCATCTATTCTACCTCAATATCAAAGCCAGTAACAATAGATAAAAGTAATCTAATAGAAGTTACCTTAGCAACAGGAGAAAAAATATCACCAAAATCAATTCCCGGCACCTAGAATAACCTTTTTCTACAAACCGAGCTTTGTATTTCTCCAATTTTCCTTCCGCATTTGTCTTCTTCTTGAACACCCATTTGCTTCCAACGGATTTCCTTCCAGCCGGCAACCCCACCAGATCCCAAGCCTCAATTTTGTGCAAAGATGACATTTCATCAACCATGGCCTCTTTCTAGAGTTTTCCATCCTCTAAATCCACTGCTTCCTTCACAATTCTGGGATCATCATTAGTAACACACAAAGTAAAATTTGAACAGAAAGTAGATGGACTATACCTTTCTCGCTGCCTTCTTTCTCGAACTGATCTTCTCACAGCAGGAGTTTGTGGCTCTTCATCTTCTGATTCCTCCGTTGTTGTAGAATTTGATTCTTCCTCCTTTAGCTCAAACTCTATCTTCTCAGGTTCCTTTAGTTGGACTTCATGTTTAATAACATCTTTCACCTCTCTAAACATCTCTCGGCTATACACAACCTTCCTTGTTACTGGGTTCCAAAGCTTATAACCCTTTAAACCATCCTTATACCCAATAATGATGCACTTTTCAGATTTACTATCCAACTTGATTCATTTATCCTTTGGAACATGTACATATGCATCACATCCAAATATCCTCGGATGTGAAAGAGAGTGTTTTTTACCAATCTATACCTCTTGAGGAGTCTTATCCTCCAACGCTGATGAAGATGACCTATTGACTAGGTAACATGCAATATCCACCGCCTTTACCCATAATTTCTGTCATAGCCCAGCACCACTTAGCATGCTTTTTTCTCTTTCCATCAACGTTTTATTCATTCTTTCTGCAACTCCATTTTGCTGAGGTGTATATGGTGTAGTCCTCTACCGTACTATACCACACCTCTTATATAATTCGTCAAATTCCTCACTACAAACTCTCCACCATTATCTGTCCTCAACACCTTTATCTTCTTCTCTCTCTAGTATTCCACGAGAGCTTTAAATTCTTTAAACGTGTCAAAGACTTCAGATTTCTTCTTAAGGAAATATATCCATGTATTCCTTGAGAAGTCATCTATAAATGATACATAGTACACAGACTTACCTAGTGATGGAACCTTTACAGGTCCAAACACATCACTGTGCACAAGTTCTAATATCTGTTTGGCCCTCTTACTACCAGAAGGGAAACTCACCCGATTCTACTTAACATATACACAATTTTCATAGAAATCAAAATTGAGAGAGCTAATACTCATACCTTTTAACATACCTTTACCATGAAATATCCGAAGGTACCTTTCTCCAATATGTCTAAGCCTTTGATGCCACAACATGGTCTTCTTTCCAGAGACCACTAGATTTTCTGCTCCACTTTCAGGAACCATAGAACTGTTGCACCTATCAATAACATTGCTACCTTGTAGCTTGTATAGAGTTCCAATCCAAACTCCTTGCATCAATACCAGTGCTCCCGGAACCATCTTGTAGGTATCCTTCTCGAACACTATTTTACACCTGCATCATCCAACTTGCTTACAGAAATCAGATTTCTGGCCAATGCAGGAATATGAAAAACACCTGAAAGTGTCCTAATCCTTCCACCTTGCAACTTCGACTTTACTTTTCCGTGACCAACGATTTTAGCCTTCCTATCATCCCCTAAGAAGACATCACCACCATCGTATTGCTCATACTCGCAAAACCACTCTCTATAGGGAGTGAAGTGAAAGGTTGCACATGAGTCAATCATCCATGCCTCATTATCTACATGTGTACTTGAAGAAGCCAAGTCCACATCCCCACCTTCATCTGGGGTGGTTTTCGCCTCTGTAGAAGGAATATCATCAAACTCCTTACCTTTATCAGGAGATTTAGATTTACAGTCCCTTTTGTAGTGCCCTTACTTTCTGCATTTCTAGCACACCATCTTTATAGGTTTTCCTGGAGATTTAGATCTCCCTCTAGATTTAGATCTCCCACTCAATGACTTATTTTTGTTTATGTTCTGGGACCGTCCTCGTACAGACAAGGCATCACCATTCTGGTTCTCCATATTTTTCCGTCTCATCTCCTCCGTCAGCAAGGATGAGACTATTTCATCAAAATGCATGGCAGTTGCATTGCTACCTATTGTAATAATTAGACTATCCCACGAATCTGGTAGAGAACACAACAAACTGATGCACTTATCTTCATCTGAAATTTTAATATCAATAGATGCTATCTGACTTACCACAGTATTAAATGCATTGAGATGCTCTGTCACCGAGTCTCCATCTTTCATCCTCAAGTTATACAGCTTTCTCCGTAGGAACAATTTATTCACTAGAGACTTAGATTGGTACAAATTCCCTAACTTGTCCCAGAAAGCCTTCGCTGTAGCTTCCCTTGATACATTCAACAATATTGAATCTGAGACACACAATCGTATTGTGCTCTTTGCCTTCCGATCCAACGTCTTCCATTCTTCATCAGACAGTCCCATTGGTTTAGTACCCAGACATATCACAATCCACTGATCTTTATCTACCAACAGATCCTCCATCTTGAGTTTCCACAACTCAAAACTCCGACCATTAAATTTTTGAATCTCTATCTTTCCACTACTCGCCATCTTCTTTCACCACCAGAATCGATCTCGTAGATCTTCCACTGAATAGGGTCTACCACAGGCCCAAGCGAAACCCCTCAGCAACAAAGGCATCCCCTTGAAGCCAAAACAGCTCTCATACCAAATGTAGGTTTTAACCCCATACAAAAATTACCTACATACGAATTCTAAAACATAGAAAAATAAACAATGTAAGAGCATAACACATAAAACACATATACACAGAGATTTTTCCCCTAGATCCAAAACTGGGACTACCAGCTTGATTTTTCATCACATTTGCATCGAAAACTCGAGTGTTCTCGCCAAAATGAATCATTATCACCATAAGAAATTTAGAGAAGCTATCGAAATAGGAAAACATCCCAATAACCTCAACCATGATGACGGTTGGAAAATAAGTGATAATTGGATTCCTACACTAACTGGGGATGCTACTATCTCTTAGTTAGTCTAGACCCCTTCATCCCTTAATGGTAGACCTATCCCTAAAATCATCAAAATAAAATTAAAATTAATTTGTCAAAAAGTTCATTTTAACCCAAAATTAACCTAATCAAGATCTAAATAAAAACCAGAAACCTTTCAATTAGTAATAAATAGAAAACCTAATTAATTAAATTATAATAATTAAAAGTTTTAATTAATCTTGCAACAATAAAAACATTAATGTTAATACAAAATAAAAATTAACATTAATGGTCTAATAAATACTAAAAATTTTGGTTAATAGATTTATTAGCATGTAAAACATTAGAACATCATAATAATATAAATTAATTGCTAAATGTTAATTAATGAAAAGAAATATAACAAGCATGCAATTAGTTAATATATAGAATACCTAATTAGGTTATATTAAAAGAATAAATAAATAGTTGTTCTAATTATCTTGTAACAGCCAAAACATTAATTTAACATCAATACATCTAGTATTAAATAATAGATTTGAACATTAATTAATAAAAAGAAATATAACAAACATACTATTAATTAATATAGAAAATCCCTGATTAAGTTATTTGTAACAATGAAAACATTAATGTTAAAACAAATAAATTTAACATTAATAAATCTAGTATTAAATAATAAACTAATAATCAACATAAAAATATAAATCAACAATGAATTAATCATCTACATAAAAATATAAAACACACAAATAACAAATAAACCATTAATTATCAATAAATAAAAATATATAAACATTTAATTATAACATTTGATCAATTAAACCAAATTTATTTTTGGACATTATCAAACATGTCAGCTCCATTCATGTAGCTCCCTTCATGTGCATCCCATATTTATTACCCCATTATAATCTAACTTTTTCACACATCCTGATGATGAATCATAGAAGTTGGTTAGAAAAGTAGATACAACAAAATCATAGATGCTATAAATAAAGAAGACAAAACTACACAAAATGAAGATCCATAATCCTAATATCTATAATTTTCAACTTATACGGTTAAAGAGAAATCACAAAGATCAAAGATACAAATTGCAATGAAGAAGTCAAAGCTCACCTTTCTCAAATGCTGGACAGAAGCCTCCATTATTCCTCCATTTCCCTGCATCAAACACAACCTAAAAAACCACATAAACAATCATATCTTCACCAAGGCCAACCAATCACTCCTCCCCTCCGCTCAGAGATCAGGGAATTAAGCTTTGATCTGAACATATTAAACAAGAAAGCTCTTGAATTACACCTTAATCTATCTAACCATATTGAGCCAGCGCTATGTTCCAGGGTAGACTCATGCGCAGCTCTAAAATCTCTTAAATTGAAGAACGTAAGAACATCAAACTAACCCTAAAATTTGAAAAATTGGAAAATAAATCTCGCGTCTCCTGGACAACAACTAACAAACCTCATGCCTTATCCAAAATTAAAACCACGCAGATATATTTTCTGGATTCACTTATTAATTCTAACGCTGGTCCTAAAAAGAACAGCTCAGCTGCTTCGATTGGGGCATCCGCGATCTACAGAGGTCTTAAAATTTCGGAGTTAACCAACACAGGTCCTCATATTAGGCTGGAACAATCCGAGACACAGATAAATCCAATCGCAATGAACAGGCGGGAACCCGCGAATCATAACAAAGAACAAAAAACTAATGCAGGTCCTCGTAGGATGGAGCATTCTGGGACACAGAAGTCAATGCCAGATATAAGAAACGACGGGATTATAAAAAGCGGAATAGATACACACCACATTTTGCTAAGAAACGCTGTGTATGATGAACTCACCGAGGCAGAAGAAAGCGTGATAAAAATAGCTGATAATAAGCTTATAATAGCAGGTTCTGGAACTGAATTAAAAAGCACAAATGGGTTGAAGCAATCCGCAAACATAAAAAAAAACAACGCAAGGAACAAAACTGTTGGAAAAATGGAATCCGCTGACAAACAGACTGAGGTTACGGTGACAGCAGAAAGCGAAAGCGAAACAGCAAACGATGAATTGAAAAAACGAAATCGGAACCCATGATAAACAAAACAACGCAAGGAACAAAACTGTTGGAAAAATGGGATCCGCTAACAATCAGATTGAGCTTACGGTGACAGTAGAAACCGAAAGCGAAACAACAAACGATGAATTTGAAAAAACAAAATCGGGACCCATGGATGATAATGCATGTCAAATAACTAATGATCGCTGCATAACAGTTGCTGAGTGAAAGAAATCACATTTAACTGTTATAAAATGCGAAGAGACCAATGGCCCCAAACTCATATCCACTGGAATAAAAAGCGAAACAGATGAAACATCGACCTATTCAATATTCGGCAGCAGGAACTATAATGATCACACAATGAGGACAAAAGTCGGAACGAGTAGTGAGAGAGTGACATGAATAAAAAGTGAAACAGAAACATCGACCTATTCAATGTTTGGCAGCAGGAATGATAATGATCACACATGTTGGGTATTTTTCGTTTGCAATGGGAAAATACCAAAACCAGACAAACACCACAGAGCCAATGCTCTGTTTCCTTTGCTCTACTCCAGGATCTTTACCCTTAAAAAAAAAATTCACTGAACAGAGTAATGCACCACCTTAAAGGATTTCATTCATTAAAATAAAATGACTGATATACATTCATCCTCTTGTGCTGTGGAGATTTCCAGAAATCAACATTAAACACCAAAACTCTGTTGTTCCACCTGAGAATTTACATGAGACATATTCATCCTCTTTTACTGAGAGGGATTCACCAAAACATTACAAGAATAAATTACTCTGCTCCTATGAAATTTTACACCACTGTTGTAAATATTTCATTTAACATTCACTGCTGTGTGCAAAACAAAAACCTTACAGGGATTTACACATTTACCTTTTCACTTCTGTGTGAAACAACTCATGGTTTTGAAACCAAAACTGCCCCTTGGTTTTCTTCATTCACTTCTCCAACTTCTTCTCCTGCACTGCTGTGCATTCTTTACATTTCTTACATTAAAGATTTTCACTCCTGTGTTTTTACCATTTCAAAAAAAATTCTTTACATTGCTGCTGCATTTCTTTTACATTACAGAATAAAGTCTGTCACATTTTCATTATACGAGCTGTGTGGTTTTTCCTTGCTCCTGCGAACAGACACAACTGAACTCTATGTGCAACTCACACACCTCTTCTTTTTACAAGCTGTGTATTTTTTGTTTACTCGCTGCCGCGAGCCCACACACATCTCATCGCCGTGTGTAATTACTATATCACACATTCAAACCCTGTGTGTGAATACCATTACCTTGTTAACTGGTGCTGCGGACCCCCTGTTACTTTTTTTTACTGGCGCGAACTCACACCATCTCCTCATGTGCAATTACATATGTTTTTTTTAATCCCCGTGGGTTTTCCTTTTTTTTTACATGTCAAAACATTTTGGTCAACGCCATATTTTTAAAACATATATCAAAACGAATTACCCATACTCTCGCCCATGCTCCATATTAAATAGCCGTATGAAATATTAAACTTTTACCAAACCATATGACATCAAATAACATAAGGCATGGTCGATTATGCATGGTCCATGCTGCATTAAATTTTGACAGGCCCCGTACGCGTACCATGAAGATTTTAAACGGCGGACAGCTTCCACGAGATCAAACGGCGGAGAGAGAGGCCTCATGATCAGACGGATATCGGACGGGGTAAGAGGACCAGAAGGTACCTTCCGACGGATGGGACATGCTGA
>APFE030086170.1:46134-71004 GCA_000404065.3 Pinus taeda
AGCAACAAAAATTACAAGCTCCCCTTTAATGTGTGCTCGTCTTCTTTTGGCAGACTCTTCTCAAAACAAATTTAGATCCACTGGGGAGTTCAAGGCATTTTCAGATTGCCTTTCCTTCCTTCTCCATACTTGTGTAACTTTCTTCTTTTGCATAGGTCTAGCTTGTGTAGAAGCCCATGTCAAGTTACAATCTCGTGCCATATGCCCAATGTCATGACACTTGAAACATTCAACATTTTTCATGAATAAAAATTCATGATTTCTTCTTGTGAAATTATTTCTTGGAGATTGTTGGGGACCACAACATCTATCTCCATGAAATGCTCTACAGTCTTTTGCCATATGACCAAAGTTTGAGCAAGAATAACAATAACCAAAAAATGAACTTTGGTACCTGGGAGATGGAGGTTTCCTTGATGTACTTCTGAAGCCTTGCTGCCTTGAGATCCTTTGATGATCATCATTGCCTCTTGCCTTTTTGCCATCAGCTACATTTCTTCTTGGAGCTGGATTTCTTCTATGGTAGCTTTCATTTTTCTCCTTGCCTTTGCTGGAACTAGGAGCATCACCATTTCTTTCTGGCTTCTTCACATCTCCTTTGCTTAAAGCATTTTCATCCTTGTTTGAGGATTCACCTACATACCCAAGTCCTAATTTATCAGATGGAGATCTGTGATAGCTGAGCATGTCATCCAAAGCTTGAGAGCTCTTCATGATCTTGTTCATCCCTTCAACCTTCTTCCTAAGGAGGACAATCTCCTCTTCTAATCTTTCACACTCAACATTCTTCTTTGTAAGTTGTTCCTCAGTTTCTTCCTTGCTATGAGTAGCTTCAGCTGCTACTATTTTAAAAGAGATTATATCTGACTTCATTTTGGAGATTTCTGCTTGACTTCTCTCCATTTTCTTTTTAGCTTCTTGTGCTTGCTTCTTGGCTTCTTGTAGCTCAGACTTAAGGGAGGATACCTCTACCTTGTACTGTCCAATCTCTTCTACAAGTTTGTTCACTCTCTTGTGCCTCTGTCAGTTGACTTGACAAGGATTTCCTGCTTCTTTGCTTTTATTCAACTGATTTTGTCATGGAATGACTTCTTCTTGATGCTTCCTTTTGCTTTCATCAAGTTCTTCTTAAGCTTGGCAAGCTCTTTCATCCCTTTCTTGCACTGAAGCTTGATGAGTCAACCTTTCTTTTAGCTTCTATGATGGGTTCAGAATCTTTTTCTTGAATTCATGTCATGGTCAGTGCTCCCCTTTGCATGAAGCTCATGCAGTCTGTCCCATATATCCTTGGCTGATGAATATTTTCCTAGATTCTTCTTTACAGAATCAGGCAGCCCATCCAAGATTATCTTTGCTGCTTTTGCATTATACTCTTTGGATTCTCCATCCATTTTGCTATCATCAATCACTGACTCCCATATTTCAATCCCTTCAGACTTTAAGAAAGCCCTGATTTTTATTTCCCATATATCAAAGTCCCCATCAAACTTTAAACCCTCAAATATAATGCTTTCAAATAGATTGCCTTCTATTTTAACAGAGGAGGGAGACACAACCTTAGGGGATTTGGACACTTTCTTCTTTGACCTTGCCATCCTTAACAATTTTTAAAATCTTTGACTGTGTTTTTAAAACCACTGACTGTTTTTTAACAGTAACTCAAAAACTTTGAGGAATACCTGAATCCCTTTGGCTGAAACTTCACACAACTGGAGAAGCTTTACTGCTGCTGCAACAAGGGTCTTTCCTTCAGCTTCTTTGACACTTCAAAGAGCATGAACCTGCTCTGTCACCATCAAAGAGCCTGGACTAGCTCTGATACCACTGATGGGTATTTTTCGTTTGCAATGGGAAAATACCAAAACCAGACAAACACCACAGAGCCAATGCTCTGTTTCCTTTGCTCTACTCCAGGATCTTTACCCTTAAAAAAAAAATTCACTGAACAGAGTAATGCACCACCATAAAAGATTTCCATTCATTAAAATAAAATGACTGATATACATTCATCCTCTTTGCTGTGAGGGATTTACCAGAAACAACATTAAACCAAAACTCTGTTTTCACCTGAGAATTTACAGAGACATATTCATCCTCTTTTACTGAGAGGGATTCACCAAAACATTACAAGATAAATTACTCTGCCTCCTATGAAATTTTACACCACTGTGTAAATATTTCATTTACATTCACTGCTGTGTGAAAACAAAAAAAACTACGGGATTTACACATTTACCTTTTCACTTCTGTGTGAAACAACTCATGGTTTTGAAACCAAAACTGCCCCCTGGTTTTCTTCATTCACTTCTCCAACTTCTTCTCCTGCACTGCTGTGCATTCTTTACATTTCTTACATTAAAGATTTTCACTCCTGTGTTTTTACCATTTCAAAAAAAATTCTTTACATTGCTGCTGCATTTCTTTTACATTACAGAATAAAGTCTGTCACATTTTCATTATACGAGCTGTGTGGTTTTTCCTTGCTCCTGCGAACAGACACAACTGAACTCTATGTGCAACTCACACACCTCTTCTTTTTACAAGCTGTGTATTTTTTGTTTACTCGCTGCCGCGAGCCCACACACATCTCATCGCCGTGTGTAATTACTATATCACACATTCAAACCCTGTGTGTGAATACCATTACCTTGTTAACTGGTGCTGCGGACCCCCTGTTACTTTTTTTTACTGGCGCGAACTCACACCATCTCCTCATGTGCAATTACATATGTTTTTTTTAATCCCCGTGGGTTTTCCTTTTTTTTTACATGTCAAAACATTTTGGTCAACGCCATATTTTTAAAACATATATCAAAACGAATTACCCATACTCTCGCCCATGCTCCATATTAAATAGCCGTATGAAATATTAAACTTTTACCAAACCATATGACATCAAATAACATAAGGCATGGTCGATTATGCATGGTCCATGCTGCATTAAATTTTGACAGGCCCCGTACGCGTACCATGAAGATTTTAAACGGCGGACAGCTTCCACGAGATCAAACGGCGGAGAGAGAGGCCTCATGATCAGACGGATATCGGACGGGGTAAGAGGACCAGAAGTTACCTTCCGACGGATGGGACATGCTGATGTCAGGCCAGCATCACTTGCTAGACAGTTGTCAGCTCCCAATTGCATCGGAGCTCGATGCACGGAAACTGCCTTTCGCTGAAGGGCGGTGCAATATGATCCTGCCGGTTTTAAGTTTGCATCGGTGGTTTCGGGGTGGCCGTTGACTGCTGACCGGGCGCCTTACCTGCTGCTGGCCTCCTGCGCGCACAGGGGAAATTACAGTTTCCAACAACACAATGAGGACAAAAATAGGAACAAGTAGTGAGAGAGTGACATCTGACGCTTGGAAGGTAAGCATCATAAATCTCTCCAATGCTGAGATTCACCAAGTCACTTTAAATCTACTTGAAAGAGGCCTGAATTTTGCCATTTCCCCTCGCACCATCGAGAAAGAACACATTTTATGCAACATTGAACACTTGATTAAGGATTTACATGCTAATATTAAAGAAATCATAAGACACTTTTGCTCCATCATCTTCATAAAAGTTAAACCACCCAGAAGCAATATATCCAAGAGTGAATACTTTGCTCTCAAAAATATAAACCAAAACCCACACATGGTGGTCTTAAAGGTGGTGTCACTATTATAATGAACACAGAAGATTACAATAACAAAATCATAGACCATCTAACTAATAGTGGTTGTTACATGAAATTAAAAAAAATCCTATAAAAAAGACCACAAAAACGTTAATAACTTAATAAAAATGAGCAATGAAGACAATATCAAGAATCTGATTGAAACCAATCCCCACACCCCTAGAATTTATGGAGCCCCTAAAATTCACAAGGAAGGTATCCCCATTAGACCCATAGTCAATACCATTGGAGTACCCACTTACCATCTCGCGAAACATCTTGTTAAAAAGCTTAAACCATTGGTACGAAACACCACCTCTTTCGTTAACTACTCCAATCATTTCATTAATGAGATCAAACACATAAAACTAGGCCAAAATGATGTCTTGGTGAGCTTTGATGTAAAAGCACTCTATACGAGCATTCCCATAGATGAAGTCATGGAAGTAGTCCACCAAATCATTGATCTTGACACAGCGACAATAATAGAAATTTGTCTGAAATCCACATTTTTCAGCTTCAACAATGATATATACGAACAAACTTGTGGTGTTGCCATGGGATCACCTCTATCCCCCATCATTGCCAATTTGTTCATGGAACATTTTCACGCTAAAGCCATTGAGTCCTCCCCTTTAAAACCTAGGTTGTGGAAAAGATTTGTCGATGACAGTTATGTTATTTGGCCTCATGGAAAAGAAAACTTGGACAAATTCCTAAACCTCCTTAATAATCAATCAAATCATATCAAGTTCAAAATGGAAGTGGAAAAGGATGGTTGTCTTCCATTTATTGACATCCTAATCAAGAGAAATCAAGATGGCTCAATATCTCACCAAGTCTATCATAAGGCAACCCACATAGAACACTATGTGCGTGCCAACTCTCACCATCATCCTACTCAAAAACTCGGGGTGCTCAACACTCTAGCTACGAGGGCTGTACGTATTTCGGATCATGAACATTTTGATTAAGAAAAGAGCCACCTATCAGATGTTTTTGAAAATAATGGATATAATAGACACCAAGGAATCAAAGCTTTCAAAAAAGTAGAGAATCCTAAAAAGAAACAACCAATGGATGATTGTGCAAGTAAGGTTCACCTTCCCTACATTCTAGGTACCACTCATAAGATTTCACACATCTTAAAAAAGAAAAATATAAAAACCACTTTCAAACCCTTGAATACAATCAACAAATGTCTCAAATCAATAAAAGATCCTATTAATCCTAAAAACCATAAAGGGGTTTATTTAGTTCCATGTTCATGTGGAAAATCATACATTGGGGAGACTAGTAGTTCTATATTAATTAGGATTCAGGAACATGCCACAGACATCAAACATAACTGATCCAAAACCTCAGCGTTGGCTGAGCACTGAAGAAAAACCAATCATCACATTTGCATCCAAAACTAGAGTTTTCTTGCCAAAATCTGTCATTATTACTATAGGAAATTTAGAGAAGCTATTGAAATAGAAAAACACCCCAATAACATCAATCGTGATGACGGTTGGAAAATAAGTGATAATTGGATTCCTACACTAACTCGGGATGCTACTGTCTCCTAGGTACTCTAGACCCCTTCATTCCTTAATGGTAGACCTATCCCTAAAATCATCAAAATAAAATTAAAATTAATTTGTCAAAAAGTTCATTTTAACCCAAAATTAACCTAATGAGGATCTAAATAAAAACTGGAAACCTTTCAATTAGTAATAAATAGAAAACCTGATTGGTTAAATTATAATAATTAAAAGTTTTCATTAATCTTGCAACAATAACATTAATGTTAATACAAAATAAGTTAACATTAATATTCTAATCAATACTAAAAAATTTGGTTAATATATTTATTAGCATGGAAAACATTAGAACATTATAGAACATCCTAATAATATTAATTAATTTCTAAATGTTAATTAATAAAAAGAAATATAACAAACATGCAATTGCCCACAGGGGTTTGAATTGACGGTGAATGTGTGCACTGTTAAGGCACTCCTTGCGATAGGTCACCGGTTCAAATCCCCTATGGGTACTTAGGTTAGTCTTAATTAGAAAAAAAAACATGCAATTAGTAAATATATAGAATACCTAATTAGGTTATATTAAAAAAATTGTTGTTTTAATTATCTTGTAAGAATGAAAGCATTAATGATAAAAAAATTAACATTAATAAATCTAGTATCAAATAATAGATTTAACACTGGATTTATAACATTATAGCATTAGAACATTATGGAACATCATAATAATATTAATTAACTTCTAAATATTAGTTAATAAAAAGAAATATAACAATCATGCAATTAATTAATATAGAAAATACCTAATTAGGTTATCTCTAACAATGAAAACATTAATGTTAAAACAAATAAATTTAACATTAATAAATCTAGTATTAAATAATAAACTAATCATCAACATAAAAATATAAAACACACAAATAACAAATAAACCATTCATCATCAATAAATAAATAAAAATATAAACATTTAATAATAACATTTAATTAATTAAACCAAATTTATTTTTGGACATTATCAAACATGTCGGCTCCATTCATCTCCATCCCATATTTATTACTTCATTATAATCTGACTTTTTCACACATCTGATCCTTTTGATCCTGATGATGAACCACAGAGGTTGGCTCGAAAAGTTGATACAACAAAATCATGGATGTGATAAATCCAGAAGACAAAACTACACAAAATGAAGATTGTAGAATCCTTAAATCTATAATATTTATATATGCCAAAGCATCCAATACCATGGACCCAAAACCATTGTATCCAAAAAACAAGTGCGAAAATCATCGATAAAACCATAGGTGGGTCTGCCCAGCCTAACATAGGGTCCAAACTACATGGAAAGAATATAACACAACCCAACAAATCCAACATTAGATTGTGGCAAAGATTGTTTCAATATGTAAATTAAATATGGTAAAACATGGTCAACCATGTTCAATCATTGGCAACAATGGTCAATCATGGTCAAACATGAGTAAAAATATTATCAATCCTAAAGAATGAAAAATTCAACAAATTCTTATTGATTTTATATTTTTTTGAAACAATTCTCAATTCTTATTGGTTTTATATTTTTGTAAAAGAAATATCAACAAATTTAATATTATGATATTAAAAAAATCTTCTTTAAATTCTTTTATTTTTTTTTGTTATTATTTTACTTGCCCCTAAGCAGTTATTATGCAATGTATATTTGTTGACTTCCTATTAATTCAATCAAACATGAGAAATATTTTCCAATTTAACAAAGTGTAGCTTGAATTTTTATTTTTTATTTTTTATTTTTTGCAATTTATTTTAATTGACATTTATCTCTCAATTGGTTTTCAATTTGGACATGTTGTTGCCCAATGCCTCAAATAATGAACCAAAAGTACATGGGTCACATCAAATTTTGTTTTGGTTTTTATTGCATTTTATAATTATTTAAGTGAAGAGTACATGGAGTACATGAAATTTTGTTTTTGTTTTATTGCATTCCATAATTAAGTAAGTAAGACATCACATAATTAAGTAATTGATACATTTATTTGTTAAAAGGTTGCAAAATAATTTTTATATTAATTAAAAAATTTACTATTATAATTAACATGAAAAATGTGTAATAATTTTGTAATCTTCATAATAAATAACTTCTTTATATTTTAAAATTTATATGTTTGTCATCGCTAAGTATGTTTACCATTTTATATTTACTCAATATAGTTATAAAATTTAATTTTTCAAAGAATATCCAAAAGAAATTGTATACTATAAGTAGCTATTTATAAATAACACATTGTATTATTTCTTAATTTTTTAAGTTAAGATGTATATTAAATGATAATTTTCTACATTTTGAAATAGATTAAAACTAATCCTACCCCAAAGATACATTTTACAACTATATTTACAAAGCTTAGTTGCTAATTCTTTTGATATATCACAATAATTAGATAGTTTCACTATTTTTTTTACAAACAGAGAGGTATATGGTACTATTTAGCACTTGTTATAAATATTTTGAATTTCAAATTTAATGTGAATATATCTAATATTTTAAGAAAAAATATCCTTTATATTTGATTTCTTAATCATAAAAATAGAAATATCATTTATAAATTTTTTGATACAGTATACTTTTAATTATAAAATTTAAAATAATGTTTTATTCTATATATTATTGATCTTTCTTCATTAAATTAATAATAATTAAAAATGTTTTTAATTTTAAAATCTAAGATTTATTATTTTTTCAATTAATATAGCCAAGATCAGAACAAACTCTCATGAACTCCTAGTGAAACAGGTCATTGGGGAGTTCCTAAAACACCATGGATGGAAAGGTTCTACCATCTATGTGAGAATATGAACATCGATGATGAAAATCACTTCTTCTTAGAGTGGCCCGCATACAACCACATTAGTTATGAGTTTCAAAATCTTTGTTGCAACAGTGACCTTCCTGGCCTTTTACGATGTCAAAGTTACAGTGAGCTTAGTAGGCTTGTCTCCAAGCTTTTTGAGCATAGGGATAAAATCTTAAATAAAACTAAATAATTCGTTTCTTTAGGTCCAATAGACCAAAGTTTGGTCTAATGGACAATGGACGTTAACTACCACCATCATCATCATTAACTTTATTTTAAATTTCAATATTCAATTATATTATTTATAAACCAGTATCAAATTGTTCCATATGACACATATGTTGTGACATAATATTGAATTAAACAAATACTTAGATTAAAAATTTTAATAAAATATAAATTGGTTCAAAATAAATTTTACTTATATTTTTTATCAAAATTAAAAGTAAAAAGAAATATTAATTGTATCATATGTTAAATAATGATAACAAATATTGATATTAATAAACATATATTTATAATAATTATTATGCTATAAAATATTTTTGTTGTTGACTTAACCCACGAGGATTTGAACTTTGAATCTCATGCTTTACATATTACTTCATAAAACGGCCATTATGAATTGAGTTGTGTTATTATAGAGTATTGTTATTATAATAATTATTTTTACATTATAATAATATGATATTATTATTATGATGGTCACATTGTGAAAAATATGTTAATCCCAACAATTTTCATATTAATCCTCTGAGTTCTTAATATTAATCTCTTAGGTTTATTTTTTTGGGGGTTTATAATATTAATCCCATGGGTTTATTAATGGTAAATGTCACAATCATTGTCTTAATGTGAAAGTCAATCATAGTCAACCATAATCAATCAAGGACAATTGTGGTCAATATGAAAATCAACAATGGTCAACCATGGTCCAACGTCACATTGTGATAAAGATTGTTTTAATATGAAAATCAATCATGGTCGAACATGGCCAAGAATGTTCAATCATGGTCAACCATGATCAACCATGGTCCAATGTTGCATTGTGGCAAATATTGTATCAATATGAAAATCAAACATAGTCAACCATGGTCCAACATCACATTGTGGCAAAGATTGTCTCAATATCAATATCAACCAATCTGACATGGTGATTAATATTGTATAAATATAGAAAACAATCAACGTCAACCATGATCAATGATGGTTAACCATGGTTCAACATCACATTATGATAAAGATTGTTTTAATATGAAATCAATCATGGTCAATATTATTTAGGGCTTATAATATGTATCTTAAGGTTTATATACCTTGGGTTTACAATATTAATCCCTTGGGTTTTATATTATTCTTTTGGGGTTTTATTATTAATCCCGTGGGTTTATAATATCAATCCCTTGGAATTATTAATCCAAGGGTTCATATTCTTAGGGGTTAATACTATTTATAGGGTTTATAATATTAATCATAGGGTTTAATATAAATCCCTTGGGTTTATAATATAAATTCCTTGGGCTTATTAATATGTTGGTTTTGTTAATCACATTGTGAGAAAGATTGGTTCAATATGAAAATAACTCATAGTCAACCATGGTCCAATGTTGCATTGTGACAAGGATTGTCTCACTATGAAAATCAACCATGGTCAACCTTGTTAAACCATGTTTATTTTAAGGTTTATAATATTTATCCTAGGGTTTATATAGCTTAGGTTCATGACATCAATCCCCTTGGTTTATTAATCTAAGCATTCATATTCCTAGGGTATAACATTATTCATAGAGTTTATAATATTAATCCTAGGGTTTAATATAAATCCTTTGGGTTCAAAATCATGGACAACCATAGTCAATTATGGTCAATCATGGTCAACATTGGTAAAAAATGGTCAACCATTGTCGAATGTTGCATTACGACAAAGATTGTTTCAATATGTAAATCAACCATTGTCATCGATGGTCAACCATAGTTCAATGTCACATTGTGACAAAGATTATCTCAATATGAAAATCAACCATGGTTAAGCATGGTCAAGTGTCCCCTTGTGAAAAATATTGTCTCAATATGGAAATCAATCATGGTCAACCATGGTCCGCCGTCTCATTGTGACATAGATTATGTCAATATGAAAATCAACCATGGTTAATCATGTTTATTTTAGGGTTTATAATATTTATCCTTTGGTTAAATGTGACAACTATTGCCTTAATGTGAAAATCAATCATGGTCAACCATGGTCAATCAAGGCCCATCATGGTCAATATGAGAATTAACGATGGTCAACCATGGTCCAATGTCACATTGATACAAGGATAGTCTCAATATGAAAATCAATCATGGTCAACTATGGTCAACCATGTTCAATCATGGTTACCAATATTCCAACATCACATTGTCGAAAAGATTGTCACAATATGAAAGTCAAGCATGGTTAATGATGGTCAATCATGGTCAATCATAGTCAAACATGGTCAATTATGGTCCAACATCGCATTATAGCAAAGATTGTATCAATATGAAAATCATTCAACGTCACATGATGATTAATATTCTCTCGATATGGAAATCAATCATCATTAACCATGGTCAATCATGGTCAACAATGTTATAACGTCAGATTTTGGCAAAGATCATTTCAATATGAAAATCAATCATGGTCAACCATGGTCCAACACTGCATTGTGCAAAGATTGTCTCAATATGAAAGACTAGCATCGTTAACCATGGTTATTCATTGTAAAACATGTTCAATCATGGTTAATATTACTTAGGGTTTATAATGTTTATCTTAGGGTTTATATACCTTGAGGTCTATAATATTAATACCTTGGGTTTCTAGTATTAATCCCATGGGTTTATAATATCAATCCCTTGGGTTTATTAATCTAGGGGCTAATATTCCTAGGTTATAATATTATGCATATGGTATATAATAATAATTCTAAGGCTTAATATAAATATCCTGGTTTTAATATTATTCCCGTGTGTTTATAATCCCTTGGGGTTTTAGTATTAATCCCTTGGGTTTATAATATCAATCCCTTAGGTTTACTAATGTAATGGATCATATTCCTAGGGTATAATATTATTCACAAGGTTTATAATAATGATCGTATGGTTTAATATAAATCCCTTGTGTTTATAATCATGGTCAACCATGGTCAACTAAGGTCCAATGTCACATTGTGACAAGGATTGTCCCAACTATGGTCAACCATTTTTATTTTACCATTTCTAGTATTTATCACAAGGTTTACAGACCTTGGTTTATAATATTTATCTTAGGGTTGATCGTAGGATTTTATGAATATGAAAATAAATCATGGTCAACCATGGTCACACATAGTCAATCATGGTCAACGTTTGCCAAACATGGTCGACCATGGCCAATAATGGTCAATAACTATTAACCATGCTCAAAAAAGGTCCAAGGTCGATCAAAATCAGGCATGGTCAACCATTGTCCAATGTCATTGTGCCAAATATGGGATCAATATGTAATCAACCATGGTCAACTATGGTTGATCATGGCCAACCATGGTTAATAATCATTGTCACACTGTGACAAATATTGTTTCAATATTAAAATCAATCATGGTCAACCATCATTTGATGTCGCATTGTGACAAAAATTATGTCAATATGAAAATCAACCATGGCCAACCATTGTCAACCATGTCTATTTGAGGGTTATAATATTTATCTTAGGGTTTATATACCTTGGGTTTATAATATTAATCCCTTGGGTTTAATATTATTTCCTTGGGTTTAAAGTCCCTTAGGTTTTTTTGTATTAATCACTTTGTTTTATTAGTCCCTTGTGTTTGTAATATCAATCCCTTGGGTTTGTTAATGTATGGTTTCATATTCCTAGGGTACAATATTACCAATAGAGATTATAATATAAATCCTAGGGTTTAATATAAATCCCTTGGGTTTATAATCATGGTCAACCATGGTTAACCATGGTCTAACGTCACATTGTGACAAAGACTATCTCAATATGAAAATCAACCATCTTCAACCATAATCAACCATTGTTAATCTTTCTCAACCATGATCTCATTTCACACTATCAAAAATATTGTTTCAATATTAAAATCAATCATGCTCAATAATCATATTGGTCCAACATCACACTATGACAAAGATTGTCTCAATTTGAAAATCAAGAATGATTACATGTCTCATTGTGAAAAGGATTGTCTCAATATGTAAATAAATCATGGTAAATAATCATAGTCCAATTGTGACAAATATTGTCTCTTGGTCTAACGTCACATTGTGACAACTATGGTCAAGCATGGTCAACGATGGTTAACCATGGTCCAATGTCACATTGTGACAAAGATTGTGTCAATGCAACAATCTGTTTCCACGTCGTGACAAATATCATTTCAATATGAAAATCAATCATACCCAATAATAGCAATGGTCCAATGTCACATTGTGACAAATATTATATCAATATGAAAATAAACCATGGTCAACCATCACATTGTGACAATGATTGTCTCCATATATAAATCAACCATGGTCCAAGATTGCATTTTGACAAACATTATCTCAATATGTAAATTAACCATAGTAAACCATGGTCATTCATGGTCAACCATTCATTAGGTTCTCAGTATTTAGCTCAAAATTCAGAGTTCTCAAATTGGCTTGAAACCTATATGACTGCGCTGGCGCATTTTAATAATGGTCAAAGTCTAAACATGTATTGCAAAATGTATGAGGGATGGGCAGAGGTGGGTTTGAACCTGTGACCTCCCCCTACCAAATCCAAAGCCCTGCCAGTTAACCACAGGCAGATACATTGAAAACCTTCGCTGCGATTTTGTATTTAATGTGTACAACACCGACGATGGGGGAATGAGGGAGCTAGCCCTATGGGCCAACCTCCTCCCCATGCGACCAAGCAGTGGAACCAAGGGCCATCACCAACAGTTAACCACGATTAGTGCACTAATCACATTTAGCCTTAATTAATCCATAATTAAATTTGGTGGCATTTATGGCTGAGCCACCAAATCTAGAAACGCCACCAAACTTGGCAGACTTACCTCGAGTCTCTCCAGATTTAGCGGGGTTTCCTAGGGAAAAAATAAATGAAGCATATCTTTCTCAATTTTTTACCAATTTTGGAACATGAATATTCAATTTTGGATGATTTCAGCCTTCTGAAGACATTGGTATAGGTTTTAGAAGCAATATAAGGCTTATATAGGTGAATTTTCCACATGGAAGTTCAGGGAAACCTAGAGCCACCATACGCAGAGTAGCGATAGTCAGTTTTCAGAGATCCAATAGTCATTTTTGGCTAATTTGGACATTATGAACACATTGATGTAGGTATCAGAAGCCATACAGCTTTTTAAACAAAATTTTTTTCCACATTGAGATAATACAGAGTCCCAATCCATAAAGGCTGGACCAAGGACATTTAGCCAAGGAGGAGTGAACTCCTTCATCAAAACACTGTGTTAATGTTTCTCTTTGATGGTTTGCTACATTGTACATGTTTTTTGTTCAATACTTCTTTCTGAAGCTATTTTTCTCATGAGTCTCTTGTTTAACTTAAGGAAATTTACCTATTTGTAAGCACAAACAATTAAGGAAACCTTCGCACAAAAAGACAGAAGCAATCACATGTTTATAAATCTATATTTTTTATTTAAACAACAAAAATAATCATACGAAAACAGATTAAGTTGGTATCAAAGCCGAAGGTCGAATTGCTTGATTGTTTGAGTTTGTGCAATTAGGATTTTAATGGTTGCAAAGTTGTGATGCTTACAAGGTTAAAGTTGTAGAGAGGAGAAGGGAAGCTATTGGTTGCAATTCCTGAGGTAATTCCCAAAATAAGGAGAGCCACAAGGCTATGATATCCACCACCCAATGTTCCAATTCCAGCTACACTTGAAACTCCTCAAGTTTTGTCTTCAACTGAGATTGAAGAGGTACAATCAGTACAAATTTCTGAGCCTGAATCCATAGCCATTATGTCTAGAGAAAGAGAGCCTAAAGATCCCTCTTTAGAAGAGGAATAATTCAATAGACTGAGATTGTTAAATTCATGTATGAAGAGAGGAATGCTAGAATGGTTGGAGAGAGTTCTAAGCCTCCACATGCAGAAGGAAGCTCAAAGGACAAAAAATATGGAAAAATTATTCCAAAGGGAATGGTGGAAATCCACCTCCATCTACACCATCCTCATCATCTTCCTCATCATCTCCATCATCTCACACAGCATCATCCTCCACTACCACCACTAAAACTTCTCATGCTCATTCCAAAACCCCAAAAGGAAAAACTCCATTACTAAAATTGGACATAAAATTTGAACTTCCCATATACAATGTAGAAGTGAATGCAGAAACATTGGACAATTGGATTCGACAGTTGGAGGTATACTGCAGAATTAAGAACCTTCAAGAAAACGAGATAGAGATCGAGTTCGCTTCATTCAGGCTAGAAGGAGATGCACTAGTTTGGTGGGAAGAAAAGTCTCAAGAGGAAATGCGGATCCATGGTAAGATATCCATTTCTTAGGTTGAATTTATTTTTACAATTAAAAACGGTTTTACCCTTTAGCCTATATGCAAAAAGCTATTATGAGTTGGCATAATTTTAGGTAGCTTAAAGGCCAAATAGTCCAAGATTATACAAAAGATTTTAGGAAAATGGGTTTGTTATTAGGAGTGAATTTGAATTCCCAAGACACACTGCTAAAATATATTGGGGGTTTACATTCCTATCTGAAACATACTATTCTTATGTTCAATCCAACTAATTTGGATGAAGTATGTGTGCAAGCCACGCACCTTGAATCTAGAGGAAAGAACACTTATGGAGGGAGTAGTAATAAAAATCGACCTAAGAGTAAGTAGAAAGAGAAAGGATGAAAATGGAAAGAGAAGAAAAATTCAAGTGCAATGAAAGAAGGGTATAAATTTATCTGTAAACACTGTTCAAAAGAGGGACATAATGAGGATGACTATTGGAAATTTCATCCAGAAATGAGACCAAATAAGTTAGACAAGAAAGGGAAATAGAATACCACTACTATCACTCAAGAAGATTTAGGTTCTGAATTAGGTGATGAAAACAAAATCATTGTCATGGGAATCAAAAGAAAAAAAGATATTGCAAACACTAGTTCACAAAAATGTAACACTACTACTACTCTAGATGAAAAGAGATGAGTTGAGTTATTTCATGTTAGGGTCATATCTAAACACACCAATATTGACGCACTCTTTGATAGTGGGTCACAAGCAAATCTAATCTCTGAATACTTAGTCAACAGATTGAATCTTGAAACTGTACCTCATCATAAACCATACCATTTGGGATGGATAACAAGAGACACCAATTTACAGGTTACAATAAAATGTTTGTTTAAGTTTGCAATCACTGCAAATTTAGCTGACAAAGTAGAGTTAGATGTTGTACCGCTTGATATTTCAGGTGTGGTGTTGGGTAGTCCATATTTGCATGACCAGAAAGTAGTATGTTACCGCCACGAAAACAAGTATCACTTGTTCAAGGATGGGGTGGAGTACATAGTGAGAACCCATCACAAAAAGCTAAACATTTCTTTGGTTAGTGAAAGGGAGAAAAAAAGACTAGTGAATTCAAGTAAAAGTTTAGTACTTCTCATGTTCAAAAGAAATGATATTGTTTATGAAAATGTTTTTGCATGTAATGCATGTTTCAATTCTGATTTGGTTGATTCATTTCATCAGAGTGATGAAGTATTTCAGGGTGTCAAATAATCATCCTTCAAGGAGAAAGAAACTTCACATGAAATATCTTTGCAAAAAGAGGTTTCTCTTTCCGATGTTAGCATGGAAGAGTTGAAAAAATTACAAAGTGTAGAGACACCAATGCAATTCAAAGGCTTGTTGAACATTGGTCTCATTAAATCATCCCTTATGCCATGTTGTGCATAGATGAATGTGGTGTGAAAGAGGAATGGTAAATATTTCAAGGAGGACAAAATGAGTAGTTTTCATCAAAGCAAAGTTGTAAATAGAGGTCAGTGCAAGAATATACATAACGCCAAATAAGAATGGTTTGTATGGCTTCTAATGTTGTATGTTATTTGTAACACTTTTATTACATACCTATATTTGAATTATGGAAAAAAAAGTCCTTTCTTGAAGAAATTGTCCACTTGGGTGACATAAACATGTTTAGAAAGTTTTCTTATGCACATGTCATCTATGAAGGAAAATTGTTTGATGTTTTGAAGATATCAAAGTACAAGTTGGGTTTCACTTCTTTGATGCATTTGGGACATGATATTGGAGGAGGTACTTTGAAGGAAAGCCTCTCCAAGTTGGATGCCATTATTGATTGGTCAACTCCCAAGATCATCATTTTGATAAGAGGTTTGTTGGGAGCTGCCCAATGTTGGAGGAGAGTTGTTGAAATTTCTTCTTTCAAAGCTCCTTGGCATGCATTGTCATGTGTGTGCAAAGTCTTACTGTGGGGAGGCAAACAACAAGAGGCATGCGTTTCTTCAATCCAAAAGATCAGTTCAATTATTTTTTATGCTCCTTCAAACTTGAAAGGCTCATTTGAGTTTCAGTTTTATGCAATCCACTTCACCATCTTATTTCATTCAGAATATTTCCATGGTGTAAATATTAAGTTGCAACGATTAATGAACTTCCATTAGATGCATACTTGTCAAAACTTTCACTTGGTTCGAAAGTAAAAAGGAGGTATAAGAAGAAAGTTTATTGTTATGCCTTTTAGGCCTATTGGTTATGTAACTATTGTATTCAAGCATCATTATGTTTTACATGAAAGTTATGTTTAGAAAGTTCCATACTTTCAAGATGTACAATCAGGCTTGTGTCAAGAAAACCAAGTAGTGAAATTTGTCATCCATTTGCATTATATTTTATTATGTCTTCTTGGTAAGAAGCATGTTACTTTTGATGGCGACATGGAAAAAACCATTAGTTTCTATGAATGACTAAAAAAGGTGCAACAAACAGTGAAAGATCAGCTTGAAAAGGACAAAGACAAGTCTAGGTATAGAACGGGCTCTTCAAGGCAAGTGAATGTTGATTTCCTTAGAGAGGAGCTCAAGGAAACAAATTTGTCAAAAACCAATTGGATCGAAATTGGAAAGGTGAGGGGGTTGTATCCTCATCTACTTGTCAGATAATAATATATTTTTGGGTCAAAAGGCTTCTAATGGGGAGGAATGATTAGGTGCTCAGTATTTAGCTCAACATTCAAAGTTCTCATATTGGATCCAAAAATGTATGAATGTGTCTATCTCATCAAGACGATTGCAATGCAATTTGTTTCATTGAAAACAGAGTTTAGATGAAGGAGAAAAGGCCAGATGTTCGTTTTCCTAAACAATTAAAAAAATTGCAAAATAGGACAATATCATAACATGGCAATCGAGTCAGCAGTCTAGTCAATAAGGGGAATCATCTTCAGTTTTCCCCCAATGGGGATGTGATAAGTTTCACTTCCAGATTACCTGGTTTGGTTGTGTGAAGGTGAAATTTCCTAATTATCCTATGTTGGAATTATAATTTGTTTTTAATTAAATATTATTAAACATTATATATAATTATTATTTATATTATATAGTTTTTAACTATATATATATTAAACATTACTAATTACAAATCCACATTGTAGTTAATCAAAGTCCACGAAATGTTTGAATGGCACATTCTAATAATGGTCAAAGTTTGAACATATATTGCAAAATATATGTGGGATGGGCGGAGGTGAGTTTGAACTCGCGACCTTCGCCTCCAAACTCCAAAGCCTTGCCAATAAACCACTGAAAAATGTGTTCAAATCCTTTTTCGTGATTTTGTATTTAATTCGTACAGTGCCCATGACGGGGGAAAGACGGAGCCAGCCTTGTGGGCCAGCCCCCTCCCCATGCGACCAAACGCCGAAACCAATGGTCATTTCAAACAGTTAAGCATGATTAGTGCACTAATAATGTAGGTATTAATTAATCCGTAGCTAAATTCCACAACATTTATGGCAGAGCCACCAAATCCGGAACCGCTACCAAACTTGGCGGACTTAACTGGAGTCTCTCCATATTCAGCGAGGTTTCCTAGGGAAAAATTAAATGAAGCACATCTTGCTCAATTTTCGACCAATTTTGGAAAATGAATAGTAAATTTTGGATTATTTTGACCTTACAAAGATATTGGTATAGGTTTTAGACACAATAGAAGAGTTATATAGATGATGTTTCCACAGGGAATTTGAGGGAATTCTAGAGCCACTAGGGAAGGGGGTCATACCTAGAGCAACCAAAGTTAATTTTTCAGAGTTCCAATAGTCATTTTTGGCTAACTTGGAAATTTTGAAAACATTGGTGTAGGTATGAGGAGCCATATAACTTTGTAAACAATAGTTTTTCCACATTGAGCTAATACAAAGGCCCAAGCCATGGAAGCTGACCCAAGGAGATGTAGCCCAGGAGGGATGAACTCCTTGATCAAAACATTGTGTTAAAGTGTCTCGTTAATGATTTTCTACATTGTATATGTTTTTTGTTCAATATTTCTTTCTGAAGCTATTTTTCTCATGAATGGCTTGTTTAAATTAAGGAAATTTGCATGTTTGTAAGCACCAACAACTAAGGAAACCTCAGCATAAAAAGCAAGAAGCAAGCACATGTTTATAAATCTATAATTGTTATTAGCACAACAAAACTAATCATACAAAAACATATCAACCATGATTAACCATGGTCAATAATCATGGTCACATTATGACAGATTTTCTCTTGGTCCAATATTACATTGTGAAAACCATGGTGATGGGTCCCATCAATAGGTGTATTTTAAGGCCCATTTTTCTATCGTCCATCCTATAAAAATATTCTTTCCTCACATTAATTTACATTTTTTTGGCTATAATGTGCCTAGTAGGAAGACTAAATAGTTCATGTCATACTCCGTGGCCTAATGTGGTTTATGTGTAGGTAGGCGAGTATTTTTAAGTACATTTATGATCCAAAGGCACATTGGAGGAAGCTAGAGGAAGTGTACGAGGTTTTACACCTACATTTACTCTTCATTGCCTCAAAGTGATCCTTAGAATCACCATGGGGGTTTCACTGGGGGAGCAATACCATACCACATGGATTCATATTGGGGGATATTTATTAAGGGAAAAATTACATAATATATTGGTGGATATATAGGGGGTAGAGAGTTTTTATATTGGAAGGTATAAAAATGGGAGGCAAAAGTTAATGAAAAAATACATAGGGGTATAAAAAAATTTAATGAAAAAAATGGATACTTACAATATCTATTGAAAGTAGGGGTATTTAAATTGGGAAGGTGTATTGGGTTCGTATTAGTAAGGGGTTAAATAGTGTGATTTTTAGAGGTATTTTCCAATATGTAATCAAATTAAGGGTATTGTTTGATATTCCATGAATGCATGTGATGCGTCAGAGGTTCATTGAGTGAAGTCCTAGTGAGAATCACTCACCTACAATTCGAGGTCCACTAGAAGCCAATGAAATCAAGTGCATGAGAGAATCTAACTGAACTGGATCCACTTTTTTCGTGGTTTTGGAAGGAAGCAATCCTCCTTCTAAGGGAGCTACTCCTGAGTCATATTTTATATAAATAAACAAGCCTAAGTGTTCATTAGGATTCAAACATTTGGAGTCAGGAAGAGATATTGAGATCCAAGTACGTGAGACTGTTATTTCCATTTTGAAATGATGTATTTGAACTCCATTTTTTGTTAATGAAAGGTTCATTGTTGTTCTAAATCACAGTTAACTTTGGAGAGCTGAGACCCTTGAGTTAGGGCCCAAACCGAAGGCTCTAGTCTCTCTTAAGAATTTATTTTTAAATGCATAGTTAAAAGTCATGTTAAAAATAATTTATATGCATAAATTTCAACCAATTTTTCGTATTTTAATATTTTCAACACTAACCTATTTATGGATCGAAGATCTAGAATGATGACCAAACATTTATTGGAGAGCAATGACTATATTGAAGATTGGTTTCAAAAAGTGATTACACCACAACATTCATCCATTCTTCAACAAATCCTATCACCAAATCCATATGTACAATTGGTTTCTCATATCCTAATGAACATTGAGGTATATTTTTTAAGTTTGGATGTGAACCTACTAGATATTTTGATATGTAAATGGCTTCATTGAAAATACTACTACACTTTAAAAAAAAAAATTGTTTTTCAAAATAGAGTAGGATAGAATAGGAAAATAAAACCAAACTTGGTGATGTTTTTGAGTTTTTGTTTTGAAATATGATTTCATTATTTTCTTGGAAAATTTAATTTGGTGGTGCAGTAAGAGCCAACTTGTCCACTAACCACTGGCAAGAATATATACAATAATGCAGATATTTGTGAAGAATGAGAACACGTGGAGTTTACAGAACTAAAATTTGAAGTTTGATATCAATTCTTCTTACTTTGTTTTTCAAATTCTAGATTTCAAATGTATAAAGAATTGACAAAACTTTTGAGTATGCTCTCTTCTTATACTTAAATTTTGATCTCTGAGTGGCAATTAGATTTGTCTTAAAATTTACTAAAACAATTCCTTTTTATTTATTAAAAGAAAAAAACAAAAAAAAAAATAGATTTCCCCAATTCTAAAATAAAATTCTTTATTTTTAAATAAAAAGAGGAATATCCTAATTAATTAAAAAAATATTTTTTTTTTTTTTTATTTTATTTATTAAACAAAGAAAATTTTAATAATAAACCAAATTTTAAACCAATAAAACCTGCAAATAAAGAATTTAATCACATTTTGTCGAGCACTGTGCTCCTCATAGCACGGTCAGGTGAGTTGGCATTTAATTGGGTGAAAGAGTATGTGCTTCAGGTGGTGAAGGAGATCAACTCGTAATAAATTTCCTCGGTGGCAAGTTAATGGTTTGATGCATCTGTTGTATTAGTTGGAGGTCCAATTTCTTGGGTGGAAATGTCGGTGACTGTTTTGTATTTGGCCAATGGTTTGTGATTTTGTGGCATCGTTAAAAATTTGAAGCCTAAATAAAGTTTCACTTACATTAAATTACAAAAGTGTGCATTTGGTATATTGGTAAATTGTTCAAGTTGTGTGCAAGAGATTTTGAGCTAAATTTTTCAAGTTGTGTGCAAGAGTTAAATTGTTTAAGTTGCGTGCAAGAGGTCATGAGTTCTAATCTTGTGGCATGCGGGTTTTATTGGGGAGCAATACTATACCACTTGTATTTATATTGGGGGATATATATTGAGGAAAAAATGACACAATATATTGAGCATAAGATAGGGGGTAAAGAGTTTTTATATTGGTATGTATAAAAAATGGAGTTCAAAGTCAATGAAAAAATATAAAGAGGTATAAAAAATGTTAATGAAAAAATTAATACCTACAA
Organism: Pinus taeda; assembly: GCA_000404065.3. NCBI lineage: Eukaryota > Viridiplantae > Streptophyta > Pinopsida > Pinales > Pinaceae > Pinus > Pinus taeda. The sequence goes on from APFE030086170.1 coordinate 67,622, forward strand.
TATCTAGTGAAAGTAGGGGGGCTTCAATTGGAAAAGTGTATTGGGTTCATATTGGTAGCGGGTTAAATGTGACTTTTAGAGGTATTTTCCAATATGTAGTAAAATTAAGGGTATTGTTTAATATGCCACGAAAGCAGGTACTATGTTAGAGATTCATTGAGTGAATCCTCCGTGTCTTGTGCAGGGTCTTGATTTGTCATGTTAAAATGTGATTGCCATGTGGCAACCATTCATTGGCCTACATATTACTTGGTCAAATTGTCAACTCCCCTTAGCATCTTAGTCACCTTGCCATGTTAGCATTGTATTGTAGTGTCGCACAATCTGTTAGGCCCCTATACTACTAGTGTAACCCCTTATTTTTATTAGTACAACCCACTTATTATATTGATGTACCCATGTAGTGCCCATATTGTTACTATTGTGCCCCATAGAAGCTCAGTATTGTTATTATTGTGCCCTTACATTATTATTGTTATGTTGGCTCTGATTATGGTATGACCCCTTAGACTCCTATATATAGAAATGAGGTATTTTCATTTGTATCATCAAAGAATTGTTCATTTATGTAATGTCAAGGAGGTTTCCCCCTCGAAGATGCTGAATTTTAAGGCGTTGATCTATTTTTTCTATCTTTTTCTTGAGCTCGTTTCATAACATTTGGTATCAGAGCTTTGGATTCTAGGGTTTTGCTACTCCAAAGAGGTCATCGTGGCATTTTCGCTATGACTTTTTTTTCTGTGATGTTTCAGAAGCTAAAAAAAACCCATTTGAGGAGAAATCATGCTAAATCTCAAGTCCAAATTTCAGAGCTGTTCACGCTATATTTGTGGAGATATGATATGAGGAAGTGGGTCTTCTTGCAAACTCCTGAATTTCATTCGAAACGAGTGACCTGGGGAAAATTGTCATAATTTTCTCTCTGAGCATCAGATTGAAATTTCGTAAGAAGGTACTGAAAGAGGACGAACTTTAGGTTCTTTTATATATTCTTTAGAGCCAAAGGTCGAAACAGTGACTCGTGGCACGTCGTACAAGTTCTCTTTACTGAACTAGTCTATAATCAGGTCACTGTGGGAGATTTCGCATAACACTTCCTTGAAGAATCCAATTTGGATCAAACTGGTGGCATTGGAAAGCGGGCATAGAGGGCTACTGTAGGTCACAATTTCAGAATTTAAAGATTCAAAAGTACAAAGTTACAATCATTTCAAGATCGAGCTCCTAAAATCAAGAAAAAACAAGATGAGGAAGTTTGATGGCAAGGATCCGGTAAATTGGACACTTCAGATGGAACAATATTTTGATCTACATGGTGTACCACTGTTACAAAAGGTATGTATTGCATCTCCATATTTAGAACCGGATCAATTTTTATGGTATGAAGGGATTTGTTCTCGTAAACAACTTGTTACGTGGTCAATTTTCACGGAGGAAATGATAGCACATTATGAGGATACAAAGAGCAACACCTTCTTTAGAGAAACACCACAACAATTGGAAAGAGTAAAAGGACTTTGTGACATATTGGAAAGCAAAATTACGGAAACCAGGAAGCATACCCTTCACAACTATAAAGATGGAAGTGTTGTTTCTCCTAGACTTCCACAACCTACAAGGGTTACACCACAAAAATTGGAAGAAAAAAGAGAAAAAGGGCTTTGTTACAATTGTGATAGAAAATGCACTAAAGGTCATAAGTGTGCTGAGAAGAAACTATTTTACATAGAATATGAAGAGGAGGAAGAAAAGGATCAAGAAACATCAAAAGAAGAGGATATACGCCGGGATCCCACCCAAGAGAAGAAGAAATGAATCAGACCATATCTTGTAAATCATTGGCAAGAATTACCACTCCTCAAACTCTCAAGATAGAAGGACATATCAGGAAGAAAAAGGTGTAAGAAGTGAAATATCACATCGAGAAAGAAGAAATCAATCCAACCATATCCTGTAATTCATTGGTCGAAATTACCACTCCTCAAACTATCAAGATAGAAGGACATATCAAGAAGAAAAATGTTCAAGAAGTGAAAGATCACATCGAGCATCAAGAAATGAATCCGACCATATCCTGTAAAATATTGGAAGAAATTACCACACCTCACACTCTAGAGATAGGACATATCAAGAAGAAAAAGGTTCATGCAGTGAAAGATCACATTAAGCATCAACAACAAGTTCTCCAACTTTTAAAGGATAACGCCACTTCGGTGCAAAATCAAACGAAACAACGGGTAGATCAACATCATAGTGAAAAATGTTTTGATGTAGGTGATTGGGTATTTTTACTGCTACATCTCAAGAAAGCTATTTATGAGAAGGACATGTTGGCAATACTACATGCACTTAAAAAATGGTGATCTTATTGAATGGGAAGACTCTTTAAGGATGAGTATGTGGAAGCATTTTTTTGTGCTATTTCTATTGTCCAACTAGATTGGATAAACGAAGCAAGGGATGAATGGAAGAAGGATGAAGAAGTATGGCCAATTCTTCAAAAGTTGCAAAAGGTCCCAATTCAAACAATATTTCCAGAAATTGAAGAGGAAGGAAAAATCATATTGGAACCTGGAGCAGTCATAGAAACAAGGACCCAACAGCTACAAAATTGATCAATTTTAGAGTATATCATCAATTGGAAGAATTTACCCGCTGAATATTCCACATGGGAGGACAAGAATTTTATAGAGAAGCATCAAGAACTACTCAAGCGTTGAGGACAACGCTTTTGAAGGAGAGGGGCATGTTAGGCCCCTATACTACTAGTGTAACCCCTTATTGTTATTAGTACAACCCACTTATTATATCGATGTACCCACGTATTGCCCATATTGTTACTATTGTACACCATAGAAGCCCACTATTGTTATTATTGTGCCCTTACACTATTATTGCTATGTCAGCTCTGATTATGTTATGACCCCTTAGACTCATATATATAGAAAGGAGGTCTTTTCATTTGTATCATCCAAGAATTGTTCATTTTTGTAATGTAAAGGAGGTTTCCCCCTTGAAGAGGCTGAATTCTAAGGCATGGATCTATCTTTTCTATCTTTTTCTTGAGCTGGTTTCATAACATTTGGTATCACAGCTTTGGATTCTAGGGTTTTGCTGCTCCAAGCAGGTCATCATGGCATTTTCGCTATGACTTTTTTTCTGCGATGTTTTAGAAGCTAAAAAAACACCCATTTGATAACAAATCGCACTGAATATCGGGTCCAAATTTCAAAGATGTTCACGCTATATTTGCGGAGATATGATCTGAGGAAGTGGGTCTTCTTGCAGACTCCTGAATTTCATTCCAAATAGGTGACCTGGGGAAAATTGTCATAACTTTCTCTCTGAGCATCAGATTGAAATTTCGTAAGAAGGTACAAAAA
>APFE030086170.1:76065-88228 GCA_000404065.3 Pinus taeda
GTATACATAGGTGGACGACTTCAGCTTGATTGGATACTCTGATTCAGACTTTGATGGAGACAAAGAAACTGGGGTATCTACTTCAGGATATGCTATGAGTCTTGGATCAGGAGTTGTCTCTTGGAGATCATGCAAACAATCAGTTCCAGCAAATTCCACAACAGAAGCAGAATATGTGGCAGCAGCTAAAGCAACAAAATAAATTGCGTGGCTCAGGAAAATTCTTGAATATTTGCAGGTAAAACAAGTACAATCAACTCCACTCATGATTGACAATACCTCTGCAATAAATTTGGCTAAGAACCCAAAGTTCCATGATTGAACGAGGCACATCAATACTAAATATCATCTGATTTGACATCATGTTGACGCCAAAACAATCCATCTTCGTCATCGTTCCACTAATGATCAAATTGCAGACATCTTCACCAAAGCGCTTGGAAGAGAAAAATTTGAATGATTTAGAATGACGCTTGGACTCACCAACATCCCTTTAAATTAAGGGGGGGAATTTTGACACCTAGTCATCAAGATTGGGTGAACATAATGTAAATAAATAAATAAGTAATGTGAATAGTCATCGAGAGATGAAGTGGACAGTTTCTCCCTATTGTATATAATGAAGACCAACCTGAAGGAATAAACATACGAATCAATTTTGCTTTGAGGAGTTACTACCTGGCCTAACAAAGTATTTCCGCTCCGAGTGATTAGGACCGGACACCAAGATATAAGAAAGTGAATAAAAAGGGCCTTTCAAAAATAAACTCAGGTAATTATGCCCCAGGTCTACTAGCGAAGGTATCAGAGGTAGTTATGCTAACCTCGAGACAATAGCCTTTACTGGTGCAAGCCCCCAAGTTTCATAAGGGTGCTCCCCAGAAGTACTGTTGAACATGATGCAATGTCAACATCAGGTGCCATGGGATTCCCCACCACATCCACCTATGCACATCCCTAGGGTCGGCAACTAAATACACCAACTCGTATCAGAAGTTGGGCGAAACAATCGTGAGGTAAGATCCGACAAGTAAGAGAGGGGGTATCTCTCGTCCTTATCTTCACAAACCCTTGTGCTTAACTCCTAGTCATGGAGCTTTCCTAGTCTCCTTAACGCTATTGGATTTCACTCTTTATTCAGACTTCTTTGTTTTACAATTTAGAGTGGCTTTGGAGAGTTTACTCTCCTCTCACCTAATCCAAGGCCCTAAATAAACCTAAAACTTGTTGGTGTATTCTGATGATAATACAAAATGTTCTAGTTTATTTTATTAAGCGCTTGATTTTAAGTGGCTGTTATTTTTAAGTCAAAGGGACAATATGGAAGTGAAACTAATGGTGTTTGTATTGACACAAAAGAAATTAATGAAAAACTAACTTAAATGAAATGCACTTACTTGTTCTTTGATGAAAAGCAACTTCTACTTGGGTTTTAAGAAACTTCTATAAAGCAAAATACCTTTTCCTTTTCTTTTCTTATAGCAGATTTCACACTCACAAAAAACTAAAATACTATTGATGCCTTAATGATGCAAAACTACCCTAATGTAAGATGTACATGGTAATGCAAAAATTCTAGATTACTCTAAAAAGAAATGAAAACAATTTGTTTATAAGCCAACTTAAGTGTTTGAAAGGAATATGAATTTTGAACACAAAATCTTTCCCAAAGAAGAAGGACTAATAAAAAAGATCCCAAATCACTCTCAAAAACAAAAAGAAACTGAACTCAAATTTGGCAAAAGAAAGAAAAACAATGTTTTTGAAGAACTTTTCTTTTTCAAGAAACAATAAAAACAACTTTTCAAAAGCACTCAAAATGCCACCAAAGACTCAACGATCGAAAGAAAAGCACAAGGAAACTTTGTAAGTTATAAATTTAACACGAGTGAACAAAAAAGGGCTTCAACTTGCACTAAACGATCCAAAAGCAACAAAAGAGCATTGAGAAACTGACCAAGAAGTCAGGAAAGACACACTTTCAAATTCATCAACAAGAAACTTTCGAAAAGCAAGAAAAAGTGAATGGGCACATAAATGATGGGAAGCAAAGCAAGTAGACCAATAATGAAGTTTGACAAAAATATTGAAAACAATCTCTTGTTCCGGAAGACCAGAACAATCAAGAACCTCTATAAGAAGCCTTGTGTGTTCAAACACAAATCATAAAACTCACTCAAAAGCAAACTGAGACCAAAAAATTTTCAAAGCAAGAGAGAATTCAAAACAGTAAGGTCACTGAATAATTAAATTTTGAAGACAGAAACTGACCACTCAGAAACCACACAGGTCAAGAAACAAATCTTTCTGGGCAGAAAGATTTGAAAAAAGCATGCAAAAAATTGTATACGTGATTGTGTCCTTACACAGGTACATGTACACACGGTTCTACCAAAAGAAACTAACGTATACGCGGTTTCAGTTCACAGAAACAGGCATGTGTACGCTTCTATAAACAGACAAAGTTGTGTATATAAAGTTTTACAAGGAAAATAAAAAATGAGGCTTGATGAAAAAGATCAGACTTGAAGTCTGAGTCCCTACAGGAGCAGGCAATATAGTCATCGCAAACAAACTAAGAACTGAGCCTTGATTGACACTAAACAACCCAAACTAGGAATAACAAGATTGTTATCCCTAGTGGAGTTGCCAATTCTGTTAAGGGAATAAGTCCCTTAGGGCTTTGGGTCAGAACCCCAATAGAGCAGGAGTAATCTACAATAAGAAACAAGCATTCAACTCAGGCAACATTCTTAAATAAACAAACTATGCGAGGATGAACATACCTGGATGTCCTTTGTTTGGGTAGTTCCAGCTAGGGTTCAAAGCCTCTGCAACTCCCGATGATGTTCGAATATGCAAATCAAACAATTCGAATACACATAGTAGCATATAGAGAAAGCATTATAATGAAATCAACTTTATATATTATAAGTAAATGGTTAGTTATACATCCAAATAATCATTCATACATGAACCATAATAATAACATCTGATCCATAAACAAAGTTGATCCGAGGAACAAGACAACATTTTTTTTATTGTAGAAAACTATAATAAACATGGAAAGAGTTCACATGAGTCTTCCTCTTCCATCTCCAAGCAGAACCATCCTCCAGGTCCGTCCAGTCCCAGTCTTCAATAGCCTCCTTCCATAACCAATACCATGATATCTCAAGCAAGTGGGAGAATATAAACACTCAAGGAAACATGGGTTTCCTGAACTTGGGGAAGTGCTTGAAGCACAGGGATACTTCAAACTTGATCAGGGGATAATATCAGTATAGTAATTCTATCTCTTCTCTCCTCCTTAAGGCCTTCCCGTAGTAGTCTTTTTATACTTTACCCAATTAGTTTTTTAGTTGGGGAAATAGTTGGGAACAGTTGGGCCATAGGCACTAGGAAGTAATCAACAGGTAAAACCTATGAACTCTGCCCATAGTTAAGGAGATTTAATTTTTTTAAGTGTTTTAACACATATACACGGGTTGGGTATTGACTAACCAGCGAGTACACACTTTTAACACAGGGCAAAGTAGCGTATAGGGAGTAAAACATTGTTTTTAAAATATTTGGACCAAGTCTAGAAGGAGGGGTTTCCCTAGGCCATAAACCAAGCATCACAAACCAAGGGTGATATTTGGAGCTATAGAAATGTTTGCCCCAGGAAAAAGGATGGTAACAATATTGGTACGTTTGAAGAAATCTTAGAGAATGATGGTAGGTTATGGCAGTACGGTTGGATGTTTTCAGTGGTTTAATGCGGCATGTTGGGGAGGTGACCGGTTGTGACTTTTTTGTATGAATATGCATTCCAATGCATCGAGGTCGTGATTACGAAATACCGTAATCATTAGATTTAGTTTGGTGTGAATCATGTGACATGAATGCATTTTCATTGGTACGTCGTCGTTTATTATGACGGGAGCCCCCACCCCCCACCAAACTTAATTATGGCCGTCTGCGACACGTGTTGATGTATTTTTGGAATATTTTAATTATATCCATAAAAGTTAGCAGAGACATACCTAGGGACCTACCTTGTGGTGGAATAACAACACACAGAATAACAATATCGACGGAGTAACAACAACGACAGAGTAATAGCAACGACAGAGTAACAACACTGGTGGAGTAACAGCACCGGTGGAGTAACAGAAATGGCGGAGTAATGATACCAGTGGAGTAACAACAATAACAGATTAACAACATTGGTAGAGTAACAACACCGTTGGAGTAACAACAATGGTGGAGTAACAACAATGGCGGAGTAACAGCATCGGCGAAGTAGCAACAATGGTGGAGTAACAGCACCAGCAGAGTAACAGAACCAATGGAGTAACAACACTGAGTGTTACATTTATCCTAGCCATATTCCTTTGTTATTCATGCAAAATGTAAACAAGTAAGTAATAACAGTTTATATATATATATATATATATATTATATATATATATATATTAAAATAGAGTGAGAGTGTCCTTTATACCAACAACCATTAAACCAGATGAATCAGAAAGGTGTTTGACAAAGGCATCTTTAGAGGCTGGACGGTGGTATAGCTTTAGATGACGTCCATTTACTAAGAATGAAGTATGATTCCCATCTATTGTAATTAGTCCAATTGTTCCATTGTCAAATACTGCGTCCACTTCATACGGTCCCATCCAACGAGTACAAAGCTTGCCTTTGAAATCTTTAAACCAGGAGTTGTAAGGTAATGCTCAGTACCCTTCATGAAACACCTTGCTCTTGATAAATTTATCATGCCATTTCATTATCTACAATTGAAAAGCATTAGTTTTCTGGACAGCGACTACTCAAATCTCGTCCAACTCATTCAGTGGTTCCAATCAGTGTTTCTGTGCTTTTGATAGGTCTAGGCCTACTCCTAAAGCTGTTCTGAGCGTGCTGATCTCAAATTCTACTGGAAACAAGGGGGATTTCCCATAGACTAACTCAAATGGAGAAAACCTGGTTGTGTTCCGCCATGTTGTTCTATACGCCCATAAAGCTTCTGGAAGTTTCTGTGCCCAATCCTAGTGATGACTTGCTATTGTTTTTGTCAATATATTTTCCAATATCTGGTTTGTACTTTCTACCTATCCATTCGTTTGGGGATGATAAGGGGTTGTCACTCTATGGTTAACCACGTATTTCTGCATCAGCTTCCCTGTCATGTGAGATGTGAACTGCGCCCCTCCATCCTACACAATTTCCCTTGGAGTCCATATCGAGCAAAGATTTCTTCAAAAATAAAATATGCCACTACTTTCTCTGTTTCTCTTGCGTCTGCTCTGGCTTCTACCCATTTAGTCACTTAATCGGTGCAGACCAAGATGTGAGCTTTCTGATGAGAAGGTGGATTGAAACGTCCAACAAAATCGATGGCCCATTTCTCGAAAGGTTCGAGGACTATCTAGGGCTATAGAGGCATTTAATCTACTTTCCCAAGTTGTCCCATCCGGTGGCAACTATCACATCTACGGACATAATCCCGAGCATCACGAAAGATCGAAGGCTAGTAATATCCCATCTGCAGCACTTTATGGTCTGTTCTCTTATCTAAAAAATGTCCTCCACAAGGGCCGTCATGGGCGGATTCTAATATCTCATAGATTTCATCTTCTACCACACAATTCCGAATATGTTGGTCAACCCCTATATGAAAGAGATACCCTACCATCCATGAATATTGGGTACTACGATGAATAATCTTTCTCTGATCCTTATATGACAAATGATGAGGCACCTTACCTGTAACAAGATAGTTAGAGATATCTGAATACCATGGAGTGTTAGCAGAAACTAAAAAAAGATGTTCCTCTGGAAAACTATCTTCAATTGGTGTATTCTTACCATCATTTTCTATCCTAGACAGGAAATGCAACCACATTTTCCTTCCCTCATTTATCTACTATAGTAATGTCAAATTCTTGTAGTAGCAAAAGCCATCTTGTAATGCGACCAGGGGTAACAGGTTTATTCATTAAATACATGATAGCTACATGATCAATATGTATAACAGTAGGATACTTGATAATGTAATGCCGAAATTTGTTGATGGTGTAGATGACAGCAAGGAACTATTTTTCAGTCAATGTGTAATTTAATTCAGTAGGGGCTAAATTCTTACTAACATAGTAAATTGCATATGGTACCCTGTCCTCTTGTTGTCCTAATACTACACCAACCGTTGTCTAGGAAGCATCTGTGTGAATGTGTAAAGGTAATGACCAGTCTGGCCCTCTAAGGATCAGAGTGCTACAAACCAATTCCTTGATTTTCGTCATCACAGTCATCTGTCCATACAAAATCTGCATCTTTTGTCAGCAATTGAGAAAGTAGATGTGCTACTTTAGCAAAATTTTATATAAAATGCCTGTAATAACTAGCACAACCAATAAAGCTGCGTACTTGTGTGGATTTTTTGGGTATCAGAAAGTGCATAATCACCTTTATTTTAGTTGGGTCCATCCAGATTCCTTTAGCTTAGAGCAAATGTCCCAGAACAAATCCTTCCTCCACCATCATATGGCATTTTACCATACTCAAGGAAACATGCGCTTGTATGCATCTTTAAAAAAAAAATTCTAAATTTCTCAATCCTTCTACAAATGAATCCCCATATGGAGTAAAGTCATCCATTTAAATTTCAACACTATTGTCCACAAAATCAGCGAAGAGCCCCAAAATTTCCCTCTGGAACATTGCAGGTGCATTACACAGGCCAAAAGGAAGGACCCGGTATGTGAATTTTCCCCAGGGGCATGTGAAAGTGGTTTTGTCCTGATCTTCAAGAGCTATCTAGATTTGGTTATATCCCCTAAATGTGTCTAAGAAGGAGAAGAACATTTTTCCAGCTAGTGTGTCCAAAACTTGGTCAATAAATGGTAAAGGAAAATAATCTTTCTACGTTGCCTTATTTAATTTTCTATAATCCACACATATCCACCATTTACCATGATCCAGGTGGATGTTGGTGGCCACCCACCTATCCCATTTGGACCCCTGCAACTGTCTCTTTCAGTTTTTCAGTTTCCGTAATTGTAGCACAATTTACTATTTTTAGCAGTTTTTTCGGGTCCTGAACTTCCGGAGCCGTTTTGAGGCCCTAAACGACGTTTTTTGGGAAATATGGGGCAACATGGGTCCATGGACCGATGTTGCCCTTCCCAAAGTGGTAGTTCTCGGATAGATCTTTCTAATGAGCTATCATACGCGTCAAACGGAGATCGTATGCCAAAGAAGTTACGACCCCGGGAAATTGATGTACCAATTTACCCAAAACGGGGCCCACAATTTGGCGTTTCATCTTCTAAGGGTCGGTTTTGGAATGTGAAGGTTTTTCCATTGTTTCTCAATAATAAATAGGCCTTCGAGCCTCATTGTAACACAAGTTCGGAACAGTTCAGAGACATGTAGCCACACATCTCTTCTCAGAGATAAGCTACCATCGTCCTAGCTGGTTTATTTCCATTTTTGGTTGTAAGCATATTTTAGTATTTTCCATTAATGAAATGAAGTATTATTTCCGTTGCATCTTTGTGTATATGGTTATCTCTGTAATTTGTTGCATTCCTGTTTAAGTCTAGATCAAAGAAGAACATGAAATTGCAAGAGGACATCAGGATCAGCAGCTAAAATGGGTTTTGCTTGCAGGTACCGAGTTGTATGTATGTTTTCCTCACTAGTTTTGGCATGCATGGCATATGCATGTGGTTTATGGGTCATCATCTATCACTAGCATGGAGGATTTCCTAAATTGACAGTGTATTTGCCTAGCCTTGCCATTTCCAAGATAGCCATGGTGATTTTGGATTTATTTCCTTTTTTTGTTTTTATTGGCGCTTATGTTCCTTTTAGCTTAGGTTGAGTTACTAGTTCCTAGAAGCATGGTTGGGAAAATGCTTTGGAATCCTTATAACAGCTTGTATTGAGTTACTAGTCCTGGAAGCCTTAGTTAGACAAACGCTTTGGAAGCCCTAGGTGGGAGGAGATACTAGTCCTAGAAGCCCTAGTTGGACAAACACTATAGAAGTCGGAATAAGTTGTGGGTTGAGTTACTAGTCATGGAAGCCTTGGTTGGAAGAAACACTCTGAAGCCCTGGAAGGCTTGGGTAGAGACCAATCTGATGATGGTTTTGTGATGTCTGACCATGAGGTGGAATCACTGTTTGATGGGTTCAGTTTGATGGTCTCTGGAAGCCCTGAATGGTTTTGGATTGATGTGTTTTATGAGATCCCACATACATGCTTGGAATATGGCACAGGGGTGAATGGATGAAGAGAGATTTGGCTCAATCATTCTACGGTCGGGTGGAACATTGTAGTCCCATCCCATGTTTGGATTTTGCATCATCAATATGAGGTTATTTCTCCTTGTATTTCTATGGGTATTATACTAGTTTTGTAACAGCCCTCATGAAAATTCCATGTAATAAAAGTTAATAAAGACAAAAATAATAACCACGGTTGATGGGACACTCATTCTAAGTTGAATGTTGGGAAAGACATCCTAGGGGGTCTTAATTTGGTTTATTATGGCTAAGGAAATTGGAAAAGGCTTTGGAAAGGAAAAATGGCATTTTTGGCACATTTATTTATGAAAATGATGGAAATTAGGAGAGAAGGGAGGTGAAAGGTCACAGGTTGCATGTGAGGAGGAAACTGAAGGAAAATAATGGAAAATGAAGAAAATAGAGGCCTCATTCATAAAAAAAAGCTTTTGAGGATCAGTTGGTAACCTTTTTCCAGTTGAGTTTCAGAGCTTTCTCAGTATTCTCTCTCTCTCACACACTCTTGGATGCTTAGAGTTTTCTTGGAGCATTTTTCATTGGATCAAGAAAGGAAAAGAAGGCAAGAGAAAGCAAAGATCAAGAAGGGAAAGGCAGGATCAAGCAACGTCAACATGATTCCTTGCAGGTATCGATTTGCATGTGTATTTTCCTTGCTAGATTTTTCATGCATGGTATTGCATGTGGTTCTTTATTGTTGTGGCATGGATTTTTCCAGGTGTAACAACGTTTTCAACCTATCCTTAACATTTACAGATAGTCCTAGTATGATTGGGTTCTCATGATTTGGTTGAGATGGATTCTTGGATGGATTCGAAGCTAAGTGAGGTGGATCTCTGAAATGATAGAACACATGGCCTAGTAACCCCTGAACCGGACTGTGGGTTGTGGTTGTTAGACTCCGTCTCACGTCAAAGATTGATTCTTCTTCAAAACCCTGTTTTGAAGAAGAAATCATTAATGTGTTGTTTCAGATTATGTAATTTATCTCCAGCTCTTCAACTGGCAGCGACTTCAAAGCTCCTATCTGCACAAGCACAATTCAGAATATCATCAGCAATCAGAGGCAAAAGCTATTTGGAGGGCGCCATCTGCATTTTTCGAATCGGATACCAATTTTCATCTGGATTGAATGTTTTTTATGTTCAGTGACTAAATTCTATTACTTCACATTGCGCCATGGTTTCATCTCTACACACTTAGCTCCAGGAAGCAGATTTAATTTTCACAAATATATTGAGAGATCCCTGGATGATGACTTCAAGACAGTTGTTGGAATTAGCCTTCCATTATGGGTTTTTGCTGTGATATACTTACTTCTCAACGTGCATGGTTGTCAGGCATACTTCTGGTTAAGTTTTTATCCTTTGATTATAATTCTATTGGTTGGAACTAAACTGCATGTAATCATAAGAAAGATGGCACTAGAAATCCAATCCAAACATGTTGTAGTTCAAGGAATTCCATTGGGGCGGCTCAGTGATGAATATTTTTGGTTCGGTCGCCCTCAATTGATTCTGTTTCTGATACATTTTACTCTGTTCCAGAATACTTTCGAAGTTGCCTTTTTCCGTTTCATATGGTTTCAATTTGGCTTGAAATCTCCTCTCTATGCACTTGTGACACAGATGGGTTCAAATATGAAGAAGGCCATATTTGATGAGCAGACATCTAATGCAGTGAAGAGATGGCACCAGGTTGCCAAAAGTAACATGAAGCGGAACAAAAGATCAGGTACTGTCACTGGATTTAAAAGAGGAGAATCTTCAAATCAAGGATCCTCCCCAGCGCATTTGCTGCACAGGGACAAAACAGTGGGGTATCTGGATAGAAGACAACCTTATCACTCAAATATGAAATGTCAGACCTTGGAATGCTGGAACCAAAAAATCGAAGGATTTTGTAGCTATCAAAATTGTTCGTGACATACAAAAATACCGAGAGGCAGGAATGATCGAAATTGAAGCGCTTCTTGAAGTTTCTAGGTATGACAAAAATAGCACACGGGGGTTAAGGGATTTTCAGATGACTTCAAACGGTGGCCAAAGTCCAGTGCAATTAAGATAATTGATTTTGGAAGTATGACATTTGAACATCAAAATCACACCTCAGTTGTTGCTACACGGCATTATCGAGCTCCTGAAGTCATTCTGGGACTTGGATGGAATTACCCTTGTGATATTTGGAGTATAGGGTGCATACTTGTGGAAATTTGCTCGGGAGATACTTTGTTTCAGACCCATGAAAACTTGGAACATCTTGCTATGATGGAAAGGGTTTTAGGAGCTTTGCCACGGCCTGAATTGGCCTGGAACAAGATTGAATTGGCCTGAAGGAGCATTTTCTAGAGAGAGCATCAGAACAGTGAGAAAATTGCCAAAGCTTAGGGATCCGTAAAGTAGCATGTAGACCATTCGGCGGATCTTTTTATAGAATTGTTGCAAGGCCTTCTTCGGTTTGAGCCGTCTGAACGTTTGACAGCTTTGCAAGCTTTGAGACATCCATTCTTCAGAGAAGGACCGAGATATGGGTACAATTCGTGAGTGTATGCATTCGACAGTTATTTGGTTGGATCTCCATGAGGCAATGGGTTGTATTTGTGGCCGGAAGAGTCAAGAAAATGTCAATGTCCTCATCAACATACAGTATGCACGAGCCATAGCCGCGGCATGGAAGATTGATTATCATAGAGCCCACCATTTCAGTTATAAATAAGAGTGGCTACCACAACATAGCTGATAGACTAATGATAAAGTCCGATGACAGTGCTGTGCTAAGGGAGTTGAAAGCAACAAACAAAATTCAAACTTGTTTACGAGGTGGAGGGAGATAATATCAGAATTCCGAATTCAACTATCAAGGAGATCAAAGAAGTTGCTGACGTCGTAACATTAAGTAGAGGCGGTTTTCCAGAGTCCTGGTGGTTATCTTGCAGGGAACATAGATAATGTCAAGCGGTTGCACCTGCAAAATATATCAATCTTTGTCTCTTATCTCAGAAACGAATTTACGACTTTAGGCTTCGATTATCTCTCAGATCCAACATTGGAAATTAACTCCCTTGTCAACTTCGCCCAAGTAAATGGACTCCTCACAGATTTTCCAGCAACAGCATACCCCAGAACATTGAATCCAGGCAACCGCTATTCAAACGGTGCCAGAACAACAGAATAGGATTCGACTCCTATTTCCCCAGATTTTAATTAATGTTTCAACTGGATTTGCGCTCCATGTGTCAGTCATTAGAGGATTTTAGGGAAAGGTTGTTCTATGTTTAGCATAGATGAAACACCCATTTTTAATTTTTGTAATTGTAATTGCAACAGCGCAGAGGTTTTGGGGAATCAATTTGTTTTTGCTTAACAGATTTCTTTTAATGTATAAAAAAAAAACAAAATCATTTAAAAAGGAGAGAGGGGAGAGTTTCTGAGTGCTGGGAGCTGCTGGAGCATAGCAGAGCTTTCTTGTACAGTTTTTCGCAGAAAATTTAATGGAATTTCACAGCTCTGTTTGCTGAGATTCATGTGGTATGTTAATTTAGCATAGGTTTTCCCTTTGTCTCATATGTAAAGTGTTATGTTTCATTCACCTCATTATCATATCTAATCAAGCAAATGAAGTGATTAGGTAGGAATTCATAGTATTGTATGCTCCTCCTATAAATTTGCTTACATTCAATGTTTTCTTCTATTTAAGGAGGATTCAAAGTTATTGTCTGCCCTCCTTAGCTCCTCACCAGTCTTTCCATCCCATTGAAATCCAGATTTGATGCTAAATTTCATGCCTACCTTGCCTCCGTTAATAATCTGTGTTGTTCATTATATTTTTCTGTTTCAAACTGTGATCTTGCCCATTCAGCCCAGAAA
>APFE030086170.1:88424-101499 GCA_000404065.3 Pinus taeda
GCCATGCCATCTTTTCTCTCTCGATCGATCTTTTCTTTAGACAACGGTCATGTTTTAGGAATCCTCGACCATCAAGATTCTTGAAATTTGATTTCACAAAAGCATAGCGTGGAAAAGGCGCGGTTCAAGATTATGGAAAATTGATTTCCTTTTGATTTGTGGAAAAGAAAAAGGCGGTTTCGTTCTTCCAAAAGCGGTTCCACTCTTCCAATTGAATCAAAGTGGCTTATTATTTACACTAAAGTTCACCTTATAAATGGTAACCGCCTGTGGAGAGGCGCCTGCAGCGCGTCAGGACTCATAACAACCACAAGTAGAAGGCAACGTGGGTTGAAGCTTTTAAGCAGCCAACGGCGATTCAAAAATTAAAATCGCTATCAAATTTAAATTTTACTTTAGAAGTTGTCTGCAAATTTATCTTCAGGTCTAAATTAGTTGGAATTTGGTGGGTAGTTAAACAGGATAATGTTGTTCAAACCGAACTTCCCATTTTCATTCAAAGCAGTCATGTCCGTAGCACCATTTACCTAAACTTATCCAAAGCAGTCATGACACGTATCACCATTTGGCAACCCTTATCCCGATTGCACATTCGCACAACCTGCTTGCGTGGCAGTATGGGCCCACCTCTCCGTCTCCGTTCACCTTATAAATGGTATATGGTTTTGGAGATCTCACATTAAAGTTCACTTTAAAAAATGAGAAATTACAAAAAGATATATTGTTTCAAATAAATTATATAAAAAGATATTTAAGAAATTCTGGAAAGATGCATGGTTTTGATGTCATAGTGTCAATTCATTATATGTGAATCAGAAATGATAAAATTAGAATCTCGTCCAAAATGTTAGTTTAAATCTTTTGTTGTAAATTATTTTTATTTTAATATTTGGAGTGGTACGTTTATATTTATATTTATTCTTTGATATTTTTTAAAATTTAGTATAAAATAATTTTTTGTTTAATAGAAATGAGATTGATATTTTTAATAATTAATAAATATTATTATAGCTATTATATGTGGGTCAGTATTGACATTTATTATTTATGTAAAGCAAGTTTTATTATTTATGTAAAGAAAGTTTTAAGTGATATTGTTTATTTTATTTTTTTTATTAAATAAAATTATTAATGAGAATATATTTACTAATAATCATATTTATTTATAGTAGTTTAATTAAATGTTTTGATTTCTATAATATTTATGTGTATATTTTTTATAGGTTGATTTTCAATAAGTACATTTTTACTTATTTATTTGGTATTTAAATGTTGTTTTCTAGTGAAAAAGGCGTTTTAAATATTTTTTTTCTTACAATTTGTTATAAAGAATGTCTCCAAGTGACATATGTTTAAGCATGTCATCAATGAACCAGAAATCGGAATAAAGAAAGGCTTTTGTAGTAGTCATCCCACCTATACATCTCCTACTTCAAACCTCGCTAGGATTTTCCCCACAAGGCAAAAGAAGCTTGTCATTGGCTAGAAAAAAGTGAGGTGGTAGTTTTGACTGGGTGTAGAGTAAAATAGAGATGCCTCCAAAGAATTTGTCATAAAATGTTTAGCAAAGGCAGTACAATGTTCTAATTCACCAATCAAGAGTCAAATTCAATGTCAAAGCCAACCAAATAATATCCAATATATGATCCCTGTAGACAACTCTGATGCAAGCCAAAATATTTGAAGTTTGCGGTCAACGATCAACATAATTTAGATCAAGATCACAACCACAGAGACCCAGTGACAATGAGTGTGGTTGAAGATCATGTGAATTTCCTCCTTAAAAATACTATTTTCCTTAACCAAATTAAATTCTTCCAAAGGCTAGGAGGGGTCTTTCTTGATGAGGAAGATTGTCCAAAGGAGGGAATTTGTCCCTGAGATTCCAAATTAACACTCCCTCTCATTGCTAGGGAGAAATTATCAATTGCCAAATATGTCCCATCTCAAATATCTCTTAATCATGAAGTCAAGTGTCGTCACTACTCATCTCTACTCGTCTCAACTGTTGATTTGGGGTAGCATCGAATGTGCTCTACTCAAATTCTGCAGGGAGGCTTGGGCACATGTATTCCAAATAACCCAAAAAGTGTTTTGGGAAATTCCACCCAGAAACAATTTTATTAAAATAATTAATATTTTTTAATGGGCCCCTAAGTCTAAACTTAGGAAATTAAAAATATTAATGGGTATTATCTAATTGTGGGTGTAACTTCTAGAATAAGATGGTGATCAAGCTAAAATGATATTAGCCATTGATTATCTTTTAATATGGGTCGTTGAATGTCAACGAGAAGATTATTTGAGGAAGCTTGAGGGTCATTTGGAAAACACACCGAGAGATCAAGAGATCGAATTTCTGAAGTGAGAAGTTCTCAGGAGGAAGTTATGATCGAGTATATTTCTTGCAGTTAAGGGGTAGATATAGCAAAGAGAGATATTTTCTTAGTCGTAGAATCATCAGCAGAGAGAGGCATAGAGTGATCCAGCATCTCTCATGTAGAGGCTGATGCGGGGCCACACAGACGCAGTGCAGAGGGTGAGAGGGAGTCTGAAATTTTGCAGTAGAGTCAATTTCACAAGCTGGGAGCCAGGGTGTGAGACCGAGAGGCTGAGAGCAGCGACTCTGGGCAGTAAATCGATCAGATTGCTAGGTGATGTAGTGTATAGAGGGGATGAGGTAGAGATTGCATGAACACTGCACTGAGACAACGCAGGGCCTGCCAGAGGAACCTCATCCAATGACCGGATCAGCCGAGATTTTTCTCAGTGATTGTGTGAGGTAATTTCACAAATATTTCTGCCAGTATTTATCTCTCTGTAACTGAATAACCCTTGAGGTGTTCAGAGATGTATTCAGAACTTTCTACTGCTTAATAATAATAAACCCTCATAATTGTTGCATCGGTTTTCCCGCATTGGGTTTTTCTGGGGACATTTGTCCAAAAATAACGGTGTTATTGTGTTGTATTTTATTTCTTGCTTAGTCTCTTATTTCCACATAATATTTAATTAGGTGAAGGTTGCAGTGCATGTATTTCGATATTTGTTGTAGGAATCTGCAAGTAATTTGTTTGAAGGAATTTAGCAAATAGGAGAAATATCATCAGTTGTTGCAGTAGGAATTTTGGTTTAGGAATTTTCACATCAACTCATCTATGTTCATCTCTATTGAACACTCTCAAATATAAAAGAAGAAGAACTTGACATCATAGGGTAGCTCAAGCTACCACCTTCTATCCATCGGGGAGCCTTTACTACCACCCATAATCATCATCATCGGGAAGCCTCTGCTACCATCCAGAATCATCATCATCGGGCCTCTATTACCACTTAGAATCCATAGACAACAGGAGGGATGTCACTTATCCTATGAGGTAAGGATCACACCTATCCCACTGTGTGATGACAACAGGAGGGATACCACTTACCATAAATGGTAAGGATCACGCCTATCCTATTGCCTTTTGATCTTCCCAACTTGACCCTTAAGAGTCAATGATAGAACACCTGCATCTCTAGCTTGAGTGGGATGCCACTTACCATATATGGTAAGAATCATGCCTAACTCAAGCAGTCGACACCCATTGTCCAGATGAGCAGGAAACTAGATGCCAACTAGGTTGTACTCCATTAATACTATCCAGAGTTCCCTCAACCCCAGGAGCTCTAAGGCTCAATTCCTCACCCTGGGAGCTCATACAAGGGTGAATATCATAGCTCAGTGTCTTCGATCAGCTCCGACCCTGTAGTGTCCTATCTAGGGTGCTAGACGGGGCTAAATTTATTATCGAACAGGGTGCGTAGACTTAGAGCCGTGTGCCTAAAATATATAGACATAAAGGATCTACTCTAGGCCTATTATTCCTAATTACAGTGTTGTGACTAGATCTAATATTAAACTATCAATCAAATCTTTAACTAAGCATCAAACTATATGTCATTATCAGCTAAGATGCAACCCATAACATGTTGTGTATCACTGTATTTAAAGGTTTCGGTCCCTTACAGAGACACCAAACATGAAACCCCTGTTTAATGGCACTCAACAGTCATGAATATTTATTATAAGCATGCAAAGTAAAAATCATAAGCATCGTCCATAGCAGTGCTTTACAAAGAAACCCTGGATCGAATCCTTTACAGGATATGATTCACAATCCAGATGAGGGTTTGTTCAAGCGCATACATAGACATCTAACAGCGCATTCATAAACACAAATGTAAGCATCCATCAAATCCCTGTGCATATAAATCGATATCAAATATCATTCAAATGCTTGACTGTAAAATGTAATTAAAGTAACAATGTAAATGAAATGTAAACGTAATTAAAATATCGGTATACCATGCACGCAGGGCCCGTCCGCGTTCTTGGCACACCGAGATTGTTACTCCATGATCACAGTATTAAACAACGCACGAAGATTATGATGCAATCTTATATTAAATCAAAAAGCTCTGTTCTGAAGCGACAAGAAATGTATATGTAAACGTAAAGGTCTGAAGTGTCAAAAGGTAAACTAACATATAACCAGGTTCGGCCTTATAATTACATACGGTTTACATCCTTTGAAAAATGGATGTTCATCCATGGGCGGCTGTTGCTGCTTTTACAAAAACACAAAGATGTTCCTATCCTAACTTACACACATAAAAACAAGGAAACAACTAAAAATCAGATTGACTGTAACTGAGTGCTGTTGCTGCCTTTGTGCCAACATGCCATAGTTGACCAGGCGTTGAACGCGCATATAGGAGGGATGTTTCCGCTGCGGGATAGGTGCTTGTCCATGCTTGGACATCCCACTTTTCGCCCATACCTTTCGCTCTGGCCTGGCTATCATGCCACATGTCAAACGATAAGCCATTTACAGGTTGTTGAGACTTTGATTTATTTAGCCAAAAATCTTACATTTTAACACAAACCCTAATCAATTAAATGCCAATTTCAACAACTATAAAACTATTAATTAATCAATTTCCAAGGCATTTGAGGGATAAATGATGAAAAGAGGTAGGAAATGGTCATGTTTTGGGAGGGAAAAAGGGGTCGTAGAATGGTACCAACAGTTATTACAAAATATAAATAGAACCACAATAAAAAATTGACAAAGTATATAAAATAAATTAAACAACACAAACCTGTACCAGAAGTCTTTAGCTTTAATATATTTTTGGATAACTTCCCCTTGAAATGTATTGAATCTATGGTGCGTAAATGTGGCAACAATATGAGGGTACTGGATAACATTCTCAATTTTCATACGATCATCATTTAAAGAACGAGAATGTGAATGTACGAGCATTATGTTATACAACTCTAGCAACTTTGTGTCAATTGCACTCAAAGTAAAAAATAAATATGGACATCCCAACTGAGTAATCATGTCAGTCAATTCAACCTGACACTTAGTCTAGTATGCCCTTCTACCTCTCAGAGAAGAACCAAACCACATAAGATGCTCAACCAACTTATTATCAAGTAAATCAAAAAGTTGGTGACACAACTCTTCAATTGTTGTAGGCGAGTTATCATGTAAATGTTTCTTTACAAAAAATGTAGTTGTTTCTTGGCTCTGATATCGCATTATCATGTTCAATATGTAATATAAAAAATGAGGATGGCTTCCAAATCTATGATCATAGTATCTAAGAAGATGTAATGCATACTCATGAAGTTCAACACTACAAATACGTGGTTGTAACCAATCAACATCACCAGTGGAGACAATGTTGGGAATGCCATATCTAATAAACCCTTTGTATTATATTCATTCATTTGAGAGGTTCCAATCAAGGAAAATTTTAAGAATGGAAATTCATCTTAAATTTTAGAATCTTTGGCGAATCTCACTAGTCTGTGATACACAATTTGTAAAATGTTTGGTGATATTTATGTAAAAATATTCAAATTTCTAATAATTGTATATATCCTCTACATAAACTTTTGGTGAATTTTAAGGTAAAATAATTTTATACCATAAAATTTGGGCTAAATGATTTTAGAAAAAATGGAAATTAATGAATCTTTTTTATTGAAAAAAACATGGAAAATTAGCCCACTTGCAAATATTAGCCCTTAAAATTTTCCATGGTTCCAATATTGTGCCAATCCATTTCTTGAACATGTGAAGAATCAACATTATCAATAAATGCTTTAATTTCTTCCACTTCTCTTCGTTGATTTTGTAGGTGAGCAACAAAAGAAGAAGGATGAGAGGGAAAATGCTCAACATGCAACCCTTCATTATTAGTTGCATTGATCTCAGATTCTTCAATATCACAATCAATAAATTTAATCATGGAGGAGACATTTGTTGATCTTTCAGGAAGAGCATTCATTGAATCATAGTCAATTACAACATCTCAATAATATTGATCATGTTGGATTTTAAAAAGCAATGCAACCATCACTCGAGATATTTTGACATAACATTCATAATATTTAGACTGAGCGACTGTCTCCTCACAATTATAAAGTCAATATCTTCAACATGTGAGGGAAGACTTTGTACAATTGTAGAAATATATTGAGGAAAGCTGATTATGTGGCCTCTATACTTATATTTCCCACCTCAATCATGTGTCACTTGCAAAATAGGATTCACATGTGTTATTAACATTTCTTCAACTTGAGTAAGAACTCTTGAAATATGAGGTTTCTCACTAGGATCCATGTTATTATATGGACAAAAACTATGGAAACCTCTTTCATTCTTACATCGTATGCAAACAGGTCCTTCTGAATATATCAAAACCTAGATTCCGAGATACGATTCTTTGCAAATGTGGCACATTTGGAAAACTAACAAGCTATCTATCTTTTCTCAAAATATTTTATGCAATGTAATCATGTTTTCATCAAAATGAATATGATCTCTATCGGTTGGACCATGTTGAGAACCATTTGGAAGAGTAAACTTTCTTCTAAAATGTACTTCATTTTCAACAACATGAGATTCTCTTCCCAAATTTGAAACATGTGGAATGGATTTATGATAGGGCCTTTCCAAATTTATGGTCTACATTTCTCAAACTTGAGAGGATGAAACTGTGTCTTTGTCATAAAATATTTTAAAATTTAATGTCCATCTAATTATAAATGAAAAAATGAAAAAAGAATCAAATGCATTCAAAATTCACATTTGTTTGGTGAAGTGGATGAAGGCTATGAGATGATTGATCTTCGCTTCTAACATCAGTGGATAGAACATTTGGCGAGTTAATTCCTATGCCTCTATTCAAATGAGTTGTTTCCCATTTCAACAAAATAAAATATATTATAAAACTAAATGTCCAACCAATAAAGATTCAAAAATGGAAAACAAATCAAATACATTGACCATTTACATTAGTTTGACAATTGGATGTTTTGGATTCCATTTTTCCAGCCTGATCAGATGAAATAATGTTTTTTCCATAAAAGGCTATAAAATACAATGTCCATCTAACTATAAATGAAAAATGATAAAAATATCTAATGAATTCAACATTTACATTTGTTTGGCGATGTGGGTGAACACTATGAGATGGTTCCTCCTCACTTCTAACGTCGGTAGATGGAACATCTACAAAGTTAATTTGTATGCCTCTGTTGAAATGAGTTGTGTACTATTTGAATAAAATAAAATATGAAATACAATTCAATGTCCAACCAACTAAAAATTCAAAAAATTAAAAAGAAATCAAATACATTGAAAATTTACATTAATTTGGAAATTTGATCCTTAAGGAGAATTCAGAGGAATGTTATGACATGCTTCATCTTCACTTCTTAGATTAGTAGATGGAACACTTGGGGAGTTAATTTATAGACCTCTATTAAAACAAGTTGTATCCTATTCCAAGAGAAGAAAATACCTTATAAGTTTAGTAAATAAAAAGTTTGTAAATAGAGGAATGTAATAAAACAACCATTATTGCAGCAAAAATCAAAATATCATTGCCTTACCTCCATTTTTCCACGTGAAATGATATCAGGGATGATTGATTTTCTTGGTGGGACAACATTACTTTGAGAAGGGGGATTGGAATATCCAATGTTTCAAGAAACTCACTCCAAATTATCAAACAACTGGCCAATTAAACTATCATTCAAATCATCACATACAATGTCATCATTACCTCCACCATGGATGTTTTGCAACCTTTGGCCTTGCTCAAAACGTGCAATTGTAGAAACATAAGGGTTATGGTGGAAATTTGCATCCATGTTATCAATATGATGTTATTCCTGATTGCAAGATGTTTCCCCAATATTATAAACGTTTTTAGGAGAGCATCGAACAACAAAATTATGTTGACGAAGTGCATATTCTGACAATGAACTATCAATGGGAAATTTCCTTTCCATCATATCATCCATAGTACAATACTTACGAGGAATTAGAAAATAATTTTGAAGAGTGGTTTCACTCTTTCTTATATGATATGTAGCTCTCTTATGCTCATTTTTTGCGTCCTTATTTTGTTGATATTGCAAATGACGAATTTCATTAGACCTGACATGTGATGTTGGTGATAGATTATGTTTTCTTGTATGCTTGGTTGTGCCTTCAGATGACATGTCTACAATGAATAATAACATATTTATTATGGAACCATAAACATGGAACATATCATATATCTAATATAAAAGACACAAAAGAATGAAATTTTGGAACCACATAAAAACATGAAAAATGTATATGGTCTTTTTCCAATCATAGAAACTTATCAAAATGTATAAGGATTTTTCCAAATGGCTAAAAACAAAAATGGCTTTTTCCAAATGGCTAAAACAAAAAAGGCTAAATTTTCTTGTTTCATATTAGAATCATAATGGGAAACCCACACAATTGGAACACAATACTATAAGAATTATATGACTTGGAAGTATATCTAAATATTTGGAACTATATACTATCAAAATATAAATGTAAATATTAAAATGTACATAAAGATATACCATTGTTTGAGAATTAATGAGAAAAAATAATACTAATAACATGTATAACATAACTCGTAGTAATCCCCGGATGCGGGTGTAATGTCTGCATTTAAGTTGCCTGAGCTGCCCACGCGCCGAGGTCATGCCTTCACGCTGCGGACAGGTGGATGACATGGGCTCCGGGCTTGTTATGGTCCAAAAGGACGCTGAGAGTCTTTATGGCGATTCATTGCGATGGGTTTTCCAATGTTCAGTCATCTGTTATCGAGTAATGGAGAACACAAGTCCCATTATGTATCTGTATCTCGGCTCTGGTTTTGGTTATTCGGAGGTTCAGTTTTTCGTGGAGGAGAGAGGCTTGGAGGGCAGTGTTACCACCCTCGAGCTCCTCCCCTGTCCGACTCGCCTGGTCCTGTTGAATTTGGATTCTGCTGTTGGGTGGTCTTGCCTGGTTTCTGCTGTTGGTTGGTCCAACCTGGTTCAGGGGAATCTGTTGTTTGCTGTTGGGTGTTTTCGCTGGCCGTTCGTGGGGTGGTTCCGCCTGGTTCAGTGGATTCTGTCTTTGGAAGCTGGGTACTCCTACTGGGTTCAGGGGAATTTGTTGTTTGCGGTTGGGTGTTGTCGCTTGTCGTTAGTGGGGCGGCTCCGCCTGGTTCAGGGGTCTCTGTCTCTGAATGTTGGGTACTTCAATTGGGTTCAGGGGAATTTGTTGTTTGCTGGTGGGTGTTGTCGCTGGTCGTTCGTGAGGTGGTTCCGCCTGGTTCATCCGAGGCAGGGACATTGGTTCAAGCCCCGTGAAGTTCTTCCGGGTAACAGTAGGCTCAAGGCCGTCAACCCACGCCCTGTTTTTTCCATGGCGCCTCGAGCTGGCTATTGTAGGCCACGAAGGGGTGGTAATTCCAATGGAAGCCAGAGTGGCACTAGCGGTAGTCATCGTTCCAGCCCACGGAGAATTTCGCTTTTGGCTTGTGCTTCACCTCCCCCAGGGAACTCGGAGAATTCGGCAGAAGATGTTTGCAACGCAGTGCAGACTGCAACTCTCTACTACAGACGCAAGAAGAATAAACCAGTGGTCAAGGCGATGATAAGAGTCATTTTTGAAGAAGAGGATGAAGGGGATGGAAGCTCGGAAGAGGATAAGGAAGAAAGAACTCCCCCATCCACGGACAATTCCTCCAAGAGTAAGGATAGCTCCTACAGTCCGGAAAATCAAAGCAAGATGGATGAGGATAGCACAGTTGGCTATTCCGCTGAGCAGAAGGAAGCTCTCCAAGAGATCAGAGGCCTCAAAGGGAAAGAACCCCTGGACTCTATGGGGGATCCTTCAGAGGTTCAAAAAGACAGCCATCCCTGCAAGTCTTCTTTTCCGCAAAGTATGACGAATAGAGCAGAGTCTGAGGATACGTTTGATTACACCCTGTATCTTAAGCTTCCGCCTGGCATTGAGAGCATTGATGCTCTTCCGGTTGGTATGGAGGTTACGTGGGAGCGGGACCTTGTTCTTGCTGCTGAAGACCGCAAGAAACGTGCGCAGGAGCGCGAGGTTGAGGCGCAAAAGAAGCTGGGAATTTGATGCCCGTAGTGTTCTGGGTAAGCCTGTCCTCAGGCGTTCAATGTGCCTTTCTTTTGTCTCTTTGTGTAAGGTGGTTTGCAGCAATTATCATTGCCGTTAGGTGTCATGTTTGGTTTTTAAGGTCTCAGCCCTGTGGATCGGGTCATCTCTGTAATGTCGAGTCTGTCTATCAGTGTCGAGACAAACAGTCCTGTTATGTTTTGTTATGCTAGCCTGCATATACAGTCCTTCCAGGTTGGTGAAGAAAGTTTTGACCGAGAGCTGCACTCTCGCTCTCAGAGGTGTTCACCTCTTGTAAATAATCTTTTTGTTTTTTAATATATTTAGTTAGCCTTTGCCAAGCAAAAAAAAAAAACATAACTCGTAGTAATTATAATTACAAAAAAAAGAAAAATGCCTAACATCCAAACACATTTACATGTAACTAAGAAAACTTAAAGGGATATAATATGAAATATTTTCTAGCAAATTGCAATGGGATTAAATATCCAACATTTGATACATACACATATTCTTGAATTTTTAGCGGGAGACATATAAATATCCATAAAATCATAATTTTAAAGTATTAACATATAGACCCAAAGTATGTAAAGTCAAAAAATGGAAATATTTTCCACAACCATAGAGAGTATATAAAATGAAAATATTTATAAGAACTCTTAACACGCCTAAGAGCCTAAGGATCCATATCCATATCTAATGGTGGAATCTCATCAATAGAATCCAAGAGGAAGAAATTGCAGAAACATTTCCATACTCAATCAAATCATTGCAATCCTGCAACGTTGGATACCAAAACTGATTAGTTGAATTATCAATATCTGTTGGAAAACAGAGGCCAATCATCCTGCCATATAATATGAAAGGAACTTCACTGTAGTTGCACATAAGAACAACATCATGGACTGTTTGAAATGGAAGATAACCAGGACATTTTCTTTTTATATATGTAGAAATTTATACCACAAGTTCCATTTGAATCCCCAATCATCCTCAAAGTAGTCAATTCTTCGTTCAACACACGGTTGACCAAATTGGAAATTATCTAATTCTTCAATTGACCATACAAAAGTGGAGCCATCATTGACAAGGAATATCAACTGATTCCTGTATATTCTTAATGACATCCATTGTATGTCAATTATTGGAACAAATAAAAAAAACCCATTTATTTTTTATTACATAAAACTAGTAGCTTGTAGACCCATATCAAGGATAATCTTCACACTCGTCCAGATGGAGCCAAAAAAAGTTACTTTTATAAAATACTCCATTCTTAGGGGGTGAAGTTCCACCAAATGGAAGATCATGCCTTCGCCAAACCTTATCAAAACTACTAGAAACATAAAATTTAGACTGAATTTTAACATATGTATGTTTTAGAACAACCTAGTCATATTTTCTACTTCTTACATTTTCAAACAACGAAAATAATCCCCAGTCTCCAATTTGTAGTGGCCCTCTGAATTTAAATGCCTTTGTAAATGGATTCATTACAAAATAGTTGCGTGAATGAGAGCATTCTGTTGGTAAGGATAAAACTACCATTGGTCCAATAGTAGACTCTACTCTGCATCTTGAATCTATGAATCACAAATGAAAATGAGATAGGTGACCATTCTAATTAAGGGATTTAGCAATAAAATAATTGTCTTTATTATTCAGGAAAGGAAACATAAATCCAAATTCATTCATAGAGACATGCTTGCAACACAATACGAAAGAAGCGTTTTGCAAAACATTCTTCCATTGCTTACAAACAGTTCTAAACTTTATCACAACTAATAAAGGGAGCCAGAGGAAGACAATTTCAAGAATTTCAAATGGAAGACAACTCCAAATAGCTGGATCCATGATCAAACAATGAAATCACATGATATAGAAAAAAAACACATTTTGATATCAACAAAACAATTTAATGTTGAATAAATTAAAAGTAACATACATACATAATTTTCCATCTACACACACAAAAAAATTCACATATACACATTGTATAAAATCAAATGAGTGATAAGAACATTATTACAATAGTCAATAAAAATTCACAATTTTATAAACCTAATCTTTACAATCCAATATTATTAATGTTAATAAACCTATATTTATGTTTATATTAATGTCTATGTTTAATATTGTTGTTAATGTTTGTGTTAATATTTTTTAAATATTTATATCAATTTTTATTTTCAATATAATTATTAATATTAAATCATTTCATTGTTAATGGTTTAATTAACATTAAACCATTTTTTTTGTGTTAAAAACCTTAATCTTAAAAATCTCTTGTTATAAAATAACCTAATGTTACATGAACCAAATGATATAAAAATGTCAAATATTTAATCCTAATGTCACTGAATCTAGATAAACCTAAAGTTATCAAGCCTGATGTTTAATAATAAAAAAATTACATTAATATATAAATGCAAAATATATTTTTATATAAATTTCTATGTTGTACAACAACAACAACAACAACAACATCATCATCATCATCATCATCATCATCATCATCATCATCATCAATGTGTAAACAATAATAGTAATAATAATAATATTAATTA
>APFE030086181.1:0-10000 GCA_000404065.3 Pinus taeda
GCAAAATATTGGTACTATGGCATACAAATTGGAGCTTCCTGCAGCTTCCCGAGTGCACCCAATTTTCCATGTTTCATGCTTAAAGAAGGTTATAGGTGACAAGCTCCCAGTTCAAACAATATTTCCAAAACTTGATGAGGAAGAAAAAATCATATTGGAACCTGAAGAAGTCATAGAAACAAGAACTCGACAGCTACGAAATTGATCAATTTTAGAGTATCTCATCAAGTGGAAGAACTTACCCACTGAAGATTCAACATGGGAGGATGAGAATTTTATACAGAAGCATCCATAACTACTCAAGTGTTGAGGACAACAATTTTTTGAAGGAGAGTGCCATGTTAGGTCCCTATAATACTAGTGATTCCCACATTACTATTATCATTGTAGACCTTATTGTTATTATTGTGCCCCTATTGTTCCCATATGGTTATTAGTGTGCCCCATAGAAGCCTACTATTGTTATTGTTGTGCCCTTATATTATTATTGTTATGTCGAATTTGATTATATTGTGACCCCTTAGAGTCCTATATGTAGAAAGGAGGATTAATCATTTGTATCATCCAATAATTGTTCATTTGTGTAATGTAAAGGAGGTTTCCCCCCTGAAGAGGCTAATTTTGAAGTCGTTGATCTATCTTTGCTATATTTTTGTGAGTTGGTTTCATAACAGTATGACGATATGCTTTTACCCCAAGGTCCAATGTCGTAACCTCACTCTAATACCACACTGTAATTCCCCTTCCCACATTTACCTGCTTTAATAAGCTCTCCATGGTAAACTTGATTTGAGTTCTACTATGACATGACCAGACCTCCAAGTTTCATTGATGGAAATGAGGCCTACAAATCGACAACTTATTATCATCCCTCATGGACAACAAATCACTTAAGAGCCTGACAACCACCCTAGGTGATTGATCCCTAAGCTCAAACTCTTTTTCACTAACTTATCCCCCCAACCACACCCTTGAAACACTTTGCATGCAGTTATGAGGCTCCAACAGCATCCATATGCCTGCATGCATGCGGTTATGACCCCAAATCATCATTTTTGTGCATGCAATCACGAGATCTATGCCACTTTTTCAAGAAAGCCTCAAGACCACTACCCAAAACTTCTTGTAAGTTTCCAAAAAAATAATTAACATGATAAGAAGGATAACCATTCAAAACTTGAACAAGATCTTGACCATAACATGCCTAGTACATGATAGACATTTTGTAAAACATGTGGTAAACATATAAGCTACAGATCATGAACGCATATCTAATCATAAAATTTTCAGCTTCATATGAGAATCACCAAGAAGGCCCAATTATGTCTCAAGCTAGCTGAAACAACACTTGTTAGCCCATGCATTCATTAACCATTCAATAAAATATCAAATCATGAAAGAGAGCCATAACTACAGAACATCATAGAACCATGCTTATAACCAACATATAACATAAATAGGAACCATGAAAAATCAACCATAAAATCCACACAATAACAAGTACAAGTTCTCATTAATTAAATTATAATAATAAATCATATTAATTTATGAAAAATCCAACCAATTCAAGGACTTCTGCATACCACCTGACCATAGATTGGGCTAAACCAAATCTTTTTTCAATCAATCACCCTTGTGCCATATTCCAACCATGAATGTGGGAACTCATGGGATAAACTAAGGCATAAATAAATAGGGAATCCAAAGGTTAAACCACCTCCACCCTCAAGCTACCGTGATCTCAACTAAACTAGTCCCGAGATCATAAAACCAAACCAAGCTTGGATACCTCATAATTCCTTCACCATAACTTGAGGAATTTTCCTGTCTTCACCCACCTGTCAAGGGCTTCCCTAAGAAAACCATATCCACCCCCAACCCTTGGTATTTTCCTAAGATCACCTCACTTGGTTCCAAAACCTTCTGGCAATCCAAAACTCAACTAGGAATGAATCCCATCACACCATGGCTATCTAGGAAATGATCAGGCAAAGTTGAAACCATTGAAAAACCAAGAAAAAACCATGTCAATGATAACAAATTAACCAAATAAACAAATTCATGTGCCATGCATTCAAATTCCAATAAGAAAATCACGCATGCAACCTGTTACCTAATAATATCTTCCTGTTGAAGTTGTTGCACCACCCTTCTCCTTACTTTCCTTCACTTTCCTTTACTTGTTATTTTCCTTCCTTTACTTTCTTGCTTGCCTTTCTCCAAATCCAAGTGAATGCCAAAGTTCCCAAGGAATTCTCTAAGTGTGCAAGTGTAAGAGAGCCAAAAGCTAACTAACAAAAGCTATGAACTATTTCTCTAATTCCTTTTTATCATTGGTGTCCACTTTTTTCTTCATTTTCCTCTAATTTCCCTTACATGAAAATTTGTGTCTCTTCACCTCCTTTTTCTCCTATTTTCCTTTATTTCTCATAATTAAATGTCAATTATTGCCTCTTTGCCTTTTCAAATTTCCATAGCCATTATTGAACCATAAGTGATGACCACTATCGTGGTTTCCCAACATTCAACTTGGAATATGTATCCCATTACCTTGGCATTATTTTCTTTGCCTTAAAATTATTTATTACATGAAACATTAACCTGGGTTTTTTACAGATGATTTTGACAACTTAGATTTCTTTGGGATGCAATTTTTTATCTACAAGTTAGTCCCTCAAGGCATTGACAAACTAGAAACAGAAAAGACGAGCACAAATTGAATTCTCCATCAAAACCAACTAGAAGAGACAATGGACATATCCCAAGTATTTGTCAAAATTATGGCCCAAGATTTATTAGACAACCACCTATTGAATGCTAGCGAGAGAATCATGAGGTTTATTTTAGGAGGGTATGACTCAATATAAATATATGTATGCTCTCTTAATTGCAACATTGGAAATGCAAGATGGGTGTCCTTTATTGCAACCATCAATTCAATCCTTAGTCATCAATAGAAAAATCCTCCAATGTTTCCTAAAATGTTTGCACGAGGTCCATACGCAAAGCCTAAACCAAATAAAAATTGTAAGCCAATTATTATCATTTCTTTGTTCCACTCCCAACTCAATAAAACACATCTATCTACACATACCATGCCTTAACCATGCTTATTTACACTATTCTATATTCTCCAAAGTGGGAATACAATTCTTTTGGTTAGGGTCAATGTGTCCAAGAGAATATAGGCCCAAACTCCACTAATTAGAAAGTGGAATTAGGTGATTATGGTAAAATTATCTAGCACGCATTGTGGTACCATTAAATTTGTCAAAAAGTAGAAGTTTATATTAAGGAGTGTAGTTTGTGTACATGAATATGGGATTTTTTAAAGAGGTGATATTTCATGTCCTTTTAGCCATTTCTTCATTTACCGAAAGAGATGGACCACAACTATATATCAACCATATTGCCTTTCTATTACCTCATATTCTCATCTATGACAATCAAGTGAAAAAATAACAAAATTTTGAATTTGAAGCTTTTCCTATGTATTCATCTATTCTTATTCCAATTTCTCAAATGGTGAAACTAGCATGCCCTATGTATTTTTAAACCTACCTTTTCTATAAATTAACTCGTGTTGATTTTTGTGTGGAGATGAATCGGATTCCAGTAATTATGATGACATGAAAACCAACATGAAGAGGCTTCACCAAGAGTTGGAGTAAAGAGGAACAAAACTGCAAGTTAGATTTGTGATGTCATTTCCTAATAGTCCCACTTGTAGACATGTATTGTTTGTAACTATGAGTGTTCTTGAGAAGTGGATTTTCGGAAAAAATAAATCACTTAAACATGTATTCAACTACATGCAATTTTTTATTTAATAATTCAATTTGTAGTAAAATTGATTACAAAATTAGGGTAATTGGGATTCTAAGGGAACATCTATGCTGCACTTTAAAAAGAAAGAGAACAATAAAAATTGAGAAATCCAATCCACTAAATTACATGTGATATTGATTCAAACCAATTGGATTATGAGGATTTGACATAGTTTGTTCCCCGTAAGGATGTTAACATTGTACCCTGTTAGTCTTTTAGTTTGGTAGAAATGGATAGGTGTTTTGGTCTCAGATGATTTCTAAGGGGCTAAGGAACATGAGATCTCCAAAACAAAAAGACTTGGAGAAGCCTTAATTAAATTAATTATCCATAATTTAATCATTTCCTAAGTCCAACTTAGGAAAAGTGGTTAATTAAAGTTAATTGATTAAGGAAGTTTGATTTTTTCTCTAGAGGCTTCTATTGATGAATTCAAATTAATCTTATTCATCGGTGGAATTAAATCATGGTAGTTGAGACTCCAATGGGATATTATAAAAGTAAGTCGAAGGGCTTGGAGATGGTATCAGTTATGAGTTGAGCAGTTCGACTACCCACTTGCAGGTATTCAACAAGGGTGTAGTCAAAGCTAGGGAACGCATCAGAGCAAGGGTTTAAGCATGAATTCAAGAGTAGGAGTCTAAAATAATTTTCCTCATTATTTTCTATTGTCCAAGAGATAAGAAATATGATGATGAATTCCTAGTGCAAAGTTGTTGAAAGAGCCACAGTTCAATTTCCAGTTTCCTGATTAGGGTCCTAGAGGAAGAGAAAATTGGTTTCATAGGTAGAGGGAGGCTAGATGTTTGACTTGGAGGAATTTTTGAGGATTTATGAATTTATTCAGCCAGACAATATGAAATTATGGGTTGTAGTGCAAGTGGCCAGGGACAATGCAAGCAAATTAGGAGAGGCCAGATCAGTTGCAGAAGAAGACAAGGGTGTATTCTATATTATTTTTTCTAGTAGAAGATTGTCATAGCCTTATTAGTTTGGCAGGAAAATTATTGTACTCTTGAATTTGCCGAAGAAATAATAAAACCCTCATTTGTTGCATTAGTTTTCCATTCAGGGTTTTTCTGGGGACAATTGTCCAAAAATAATAGTGTCATATTTTTAAGTGTGTGCATTATTTTATGAGTTCAATATTTTATATTTCCACAATATTTTTATCGTGAAAAATGAAAATTTGAATCTATCATTATTTTTCAAATATTAATTCAAAAGACAAATAAAATGCCAACTTTTAAAAGATAAATTTCCAGTAATTTCATTCAAGGAATTTTCACATGATATCTGAGTGACAAAGATTAGATCATAGGATCTAGAAGTGAAGGAAGCAAGATTTATGTAGTTCAAAGGGAGAGCCGAAGAAAAATATTTTAAATTTGTGTAGCCTAGCCAAGATGTGTGAATTATAAGAGAGACATCAGATCAATTTTCAATATAGGTCAGAGGATAAGTTCTATTTGACTCATAGACATAGCAGTAAGCAATGACGATTTCTGAAGAGGGGTTCCGGTGAGCAGATTGGTTCTTTATCATAGGATATCTAGCAGAATGATTTTGCAGCAAGTGTTTTGCAGTAGTAGATCAGTGTAGGGAAAGGAAGAGAAATCACACAAAGAGGGAATTTCTAGAAATTCTCACAGGGTTTCCAACTTTCTAGTAGGAGGAAAGGAGGCAATGTTTTCTACCAAAATAAGGTCATAATAGGAAAAATGATTTTCCATTGTGAGCTTTCCAGTCCAACTAGTGATTATTTCAGGGTCAGCGGTACGTGTGCTAATACCAAAGAAGGACATCTGGAGGTAGAGCGAGTTACCTAGGAGTGAAGTTCTAGACAATGTGAGTTTTGGGAAGGAGACCACACACAAGCACGAATTTCCCAGGAGAAGATCTGTGCATTCCAGGAGGGGTGTGAGTAGTAGAGACAAGGTCAAATTAGTTTTTCATAAGAAGAAGAAAAATTCCTAGTTTTATTTCTCTGTTTTCTTTATTTTCATAGAGATGGATGCAACAAGACTCAAATATCAAGGTAGGTTGGATGTTGCCTCCAACTTTGGCATCTAGAATTCCAGGATGAAATTCCTATTGGATGAACATGGTTTGTAGGAGTTTGTGACAACAGTTGTTTTCGAGATAAAATATCCTATCCTATACCATGAGTATAAGAAGTATATGGCCAAAGCTAGGAGAATAATCCTAAATGGAGTTCAATATCACATCATCCTACATGTTGTAGATAAGAAAATAGCAAAGGACATGTGGGATGTTGTCATGAAGCTATACTAGGATCCATCTGAGAATTGGAAGATGATTCTCAAGGAGAAGTTGAGAATTTTCAAGATGCAGAAGGGTGAGAATGTTAGATCCTTTCTCGCCAGAATTCGGGGTGTCAAAGATGAACTTGTAGCTATTAGAGAGAAACCATCAAATAGTGAGTTGGTGTGCACAACTCTCAACGAGTTTACCAAGGAGTGGTGTACATTTTTCCAAGTGATTTATGGGTGAGACAAACTTCCTATTTTGAAGTGCCTATGGGGTGAGTTCACTCAGGAGGAGTTGAGGATTAGTCTCATAGAAGGTACTACTAATGGAAGTGGGAAGGGATCAAAGGTAGAGAAGGAGGAAGAAAATTTCATTCTTCCAAGGAAGGTAAAATCAAAGAAGGGTCCCATCCATGGATAATACTCTAAAGTAGAGAAGAAGAAGAAGGACCTATCAAAGGTCATGTGCTTTATATGTGGTGAGTTTGGTCACTACGTCACCCAGTGTCTAAAGAGGAAGAAGGAAAATAAGAGGAAGAAGACAAAAAATTTGGTAGAGATTGATGACTTGTATTCCATATTAGAGGCTGAGTTTTCTAGGTTTGCAGCATTATCCTTAGATGGAGGAGTAATATGATACTCTAGTATGCGAGATCAAGCAGGTTCCGAGGGAGGAGCAGTAGGACGTCTAGGTCTAGCCATGGAGGGCTTGATCAGTAGATCAAATCCAATTGTTTTATATTCCTCACATGGATTACTACCTTTTCTACATGATCCCGCAGTAGTAAAGTAGCAGGAGGATCGAAGTGTTAGAAACTAGGCGTAGTAGTAGGACGTTTAGATCTAGCAATGGAGGGCTTGATCAATAGATCAGATCTAATTGTTGTATATTCCTCACATGGATTAATACCTTTTCTACATGATCCCACAGTAGTAAAGTAGCAGGAGGATCGAAGTGTTAGAAACTAGGCGTAGTAGCAAGACATTTAGATCTAGCCATGGAGGGCTTGATCAGTAGATCAGATCCAATTGTTGTATATTCCTCACATGGATTAATATCTTTTCTACATTATCCCACAGTAGTAAAGTAGTAGGAGGATCGAAGTGTTAGAAACTAGGAATAGTTAGATACTCGAGAGATAATGTAGATCTAGCTAGGCACAACTAGATAATCAGGAGACATGTGCAAGGCCAGTTGTAGTGACATGGTATATTGGTGAGAGTTTGAGACTCAGATGGAGTCTAGCTTCAGAGTGAGAAACCCTATAGAAGCTTGATCTTCAGGCTTTGAGATATCAGTGCACATAGGTGCAGTGATGACTTTAGCATAAAGGCATCAACAGTATGCGATCTCAGTATGTGCATTAGCATGGTGGACAATGATTGTTGATGTAATTTCTTCATAGTTATTTCAAGTAACAATGAATCAAATCAATTGAACATGTGAAGGAAGGAGGTATCACAGATGTCATATACCAATAGCATGGATTAGTTCAACTACAACATGTTCCCACAGACTAGAAAGTGGTTGATATAGTCATGAAGGCTCTAGGGAAGGCCAAGTTCATATATTTCAGAGAACAAATGGGTATAGTGGAGAACACCTTCCTTGCTAAGAGGGAGTGTTAGTTTTTTGAGTTTGGTAGAAGCGGACAAGTGTTCAAGTCTCAGATGATGTCTAATAGGTTAAGGAACATGAGATCTTAAAAAACAAGAAAAGGTTTTGCTAGAAAATACTTGGACACGCCTTAATTAAATTAACTAGCCATAATTTAATTATTGCCTAGGTTAGACCTAGGAAAATTGGTTAATTGAAGTTAACTAATTAAGGAAGTTCGAATATGCTCTAGATACTTCTATTGATGAAGTAAAATTGATCTTAGCCATTGGTGGAATGAAATCATGGCCATTGAAACTCCAACGAGAGATTATAAGATCAAGTTGAAGGGCTTGAAGATGGCATCAGTTACGAGTTGAGCAGTTTGACTACCTAGTTGCAAGTGTTCTACAAGGGTGTAGTTGAAGCTAGGTAAAGCATCGAAGAAAGGGTTTCAACATAGATTCAAGAGTAGTAGTCCAAATTAATTTTCCTCAGTGTTTTATGGTGTTCGAGATATAAGAAATAGGAGTTCAAATTCATATGTAGAGAGGGTCGTTATAGCTAGTGTGAATAACTAGAAATTCCTAGTGTGAGTTGCTAGAAGAGCCACAGTTTAGTTTCCAGTTGTCAGATTAGTGCCCTGAAGGCAGAGTAAATTGATTTCAGAGGCAAAGGGAGGCTAGACATCTCACTTGGAGGCATTTTCAGGGTTGTATGAATTTATTCATCTAGGTAGTGCACATTTCTAGGCTATAGTGCAAGTGGCCAGAGGGAGTATGAACAATCTAGGAGAGGCCAGATCAATTGCTGAGGAAGAGAAGGGTGTCTTCCAGATTAATTTTTTAGTAAAATATTGTTGAATCCTTGCCAATTTTCTAGGTAGATTATTTCACTCTTGAATTCGTTGAAGAAATAATAAAATCCTCATTTGTTGCACTAGTTTTCCCTTCAGGGTTTTTCTAGGGACAATTTTCCAAAAATAACATTGTCATAGTTTTATGTGTGTTTGCATTATTTCCTCAGTTTCACATTTATATTTCCGCAATGTTTTTATTTTGAAGAATTCAATTGTGAATTTATCGTTATTTTCTTAATATTAATTTAGAAGATATATAAAATGCTAACAAATAGAAGATAAATCTTCAATAATTGTATTCAAGTAATAAGTTCTCATACCCTAGACTCCTTAATAATGTACCCTTTGCTTGATTTGTTCCTAAATTTCCTAAACCTCATAATGAAGCCCAGATCCCTAGCCTTATCTAGCTTCAAATAATGATCTGCAACTAAAAGACTTGTTATTTGAAGAATCGATTAAAATGCTTATGCCCTTACCTATAATTTTTGTGGTTCTTTGATCTATATCTGCCAATTTATATTGTGACAAATAGTGTTATGGACTTGAATGAAAGGATAATAATAGGATTTTGTGTGGTTTTTCTACTTGTCTAAAAATGGAATCTTCTTAGGTTAACTTGATTGTTTTTAATGATGGTATAAGAGGTAGGGACTATATAGAAGTGTAAGATATTAAAAAAATATTTCCCTAAAGTTTGAATTCCAACATGTCCATATCCTCAATAAGGTTAAAACATGTTTCCTACTTATTAAGATTAATTGAGAGAGTAAGAAAAGCGATGATAAGACACTCAACTCTAATAAAATTATTTCACTTGAACAATTTGTGCATTAGTAGTAAAATATTAAGGGATAATTGGGATGACTTTTCACTACAACGAGAACACATTGTAGCGGGGGTTTTTATGGAACCTCCCCAAAAAATTTATCACTTCTCTATTTATAGAAGAGATTACTAGTGAATGTGGGAAGTTCTTATGAACATAACACATTGATGTTGAACCATTAAGGCACATTAACAACTATTATTATTATAAAAATGTTAAAATGTATTTTTTCTTTAAAAATATAATAAAATGCGTATATATGTTCGACATTAAATTAAGAGTATTGATGCATGTGTGAAGGATGTATTGGATCAATGTAGAACATTTGGTTTTTCTGTAAAAACATTAATTTAAAAAAGCCAAAAAAAAATTATTGATGTGCTCAAAAACCTTAAATGCACTAATGTGTATATAACATTGGTGCACAATACAAACATTAACGGTGCACTTAATGTACTATGGCCTTAAGTTTTTTTACATATTCAAAAATTGAACCAGATATTATGAATATTACAATGCACTTGTGCATTATGATATGCATAATGCACTGCATGTTCATTTTTTTCACTTACAAAACATTAATTTCATATTAAAAATATGTGGCAATGCATTTTGGT